>CAUYPK010087087.1:0-21078 GCA_963574355.1 Loris lydekkerianus | reverse complement strand
ATAATTGTTATTTTAAAAAAAAAAACAAAAAAAAAAAAAAAAAAAAAAAAAAAAAAAGAAAGATAGTTGATCAAAAAACCAAAGCCTGCCATTGGAAGAAGGAGCTTTGAGATTATTTTTCGATTTGGGGCTTAGGTGAGTGAAGATTCAGATAAAAGACCCTTGGGGAGGCGACTTCAAAGCAGTTGCCTTGACGCTAAGAGCTGGGCAGGTTGAGCCCAGAGTCCTCCCCGGAGAGGACTCCCCTTCGTCTCCCTGTCCTCTCTCCCGCCAGCATCTTCCTTTCTACCTGAGGACATGGAAGAGGAGTGTATGGGGTGACAGGGATAGCTGTCTGTGCTTTCCGCCCCGACGTGCGTTTGGCCCTTGGAGATGCCACCTGCGCCAGGTCGCTGCTGCCGCTCAGGGTTTGCTTTCCAGATGCAAAGTTTGCATCAGATTTGGTAAATGCCACTTAGACATTTAAGTCAGACAGCAAAGTTCTTTGCCTTATTTTCCTGTGGAAAGTCACTCGTTAAGTAAATCTTCGAAGTTAGTTTCATTACTGGTTCGTGATCTCCAAACTCACAGAGCTGCAGGTTTGCAGAGGGTAGGTCCTGGGCGGGATGCGGAGCCAGGTCTCCTGAACAAATGCAGGCTCCAGGGACACTGTCCCTGGGTGGCCCTCACCCGGTGGACAGTGACGGACACTCACGAGTCTCCGTGGTCTGGTGTCCTGTCAGTCCTGCCCTGAGGGGCTTCCACCTGCGCTGGTGACGCTGGGCCCTGGCTGGAGTGATGGTGGGCATGGGCGGGGGGCAGATGCTGTTCCTTCACCTGCCCGGGGGACCCGGGGTGGCTGCTGCGACTGAGCTGGAGTATTTCTTCAGTGGAACAAATGAACCTGAAATAGGGTGTCCCGGAGGGCACTGCTTTTAGGTTTAAATGAAAGAACAGCCAATCCACTAGCCCCACAGCCCAGGGCAACCCTCAGGAACTGGGGTGGGGTGGGGGTGGGGGGCTCACTTTATCTGTGCAGAGCCCTGGGGTCTAATTATCATGCCTCTTTTATAGAGAAGGAGACAGGGCCCACCTACCTCCATCATTCCCTCCCCGTGGGACTCCGTGAGGCCCTGGGCCAGGAGGGTAGCTGATGGCCACAGGTGCCCACTCGGCAGGGGAAGGTGTGTGGCCATCACTGCCTCACAGGCAGACAGGACACTGCCTCTGACCTGCACACCTTATGGAAGAGCTGGAGGAGTGGAGGGGGCATGGGCCGCACCTGCCACTGAGACCCCAAACCACACAGCTGAAAGAGGGTGCCCAGTGCTGCTGGAACCCCACGCTCAGCCCTTCTCTGGCTGCACCAGTTTCTTAGGCATTCCTCTCCAGGAATTGCTAAAAAATCACAAGGTGGAAAACTGAGCCATGAGCCCTGAAAAGTATTCTGCCCAGCGAGTAGCATCCTCTCCCCCTGGTCCCTCCTCTGTCCCCTGGTCCCTCCTCTGCACTGTGTCCCTGGCAGAGTGATGTGCCACCAACACACGATGGTACCTGCAGAAATCCTCTTCCTTCCACAGCTGATTGTTAACTGCCTCAAGAAGGTATAATTTATACCATAAAATTTACCCTTTTGTAAGTGTACGATGCAATGATTGTAATAATTTACAAAGTTGTTCAGCTGCCCTTTATAGTCGAATGGCCTCTTTCCCCAGTGCTGGGCAGTATACATTTATCTCTGTGCATACATTTATCTACTTTTCAGCCCTGGGTCTATCATACTGGAGATTTGTCACACCACATGTGACACTTGTGTGGGGCTCCTTCACTCAGCTCCATGTTTCCGAGCCTGGTTCTGTTTCACCTGTGTTAGTATCTCATTTCCTTCACTGTGTAATAGTATTCCATTGCAAGAAAACACCACATTTTGTCATCCAGTCATCTGGGGATGGGTCACTTCAAGGTTGTGAATAGTGGTGCTTTGAACATTTGCACACCTCTGCATGCATAGACTTCTTTTAAAATGTCAATTTGCTAGACATTTAAGGGTAGGATTTCTGGACTACATATTAAGGTTATGAAGCTGCCAAACTCTATTCCCAAGTGGCAGCCCCATTTACCTCACCACCATCAAGGTGTGAAGATGCCTTTCTCTCCACATCACAGCAGCAGCTGGTATTTCCTACCTTTTCAATGATCCGAGGACATTCAGCATTCCTCCTGCGGTTCTAAGTTTTGGAATGAATTTCCACATTGCAGGCTTTCTGTCTTTTTGAAGTGTGTAGGTGAAACATCTATGACCTGTTGCCTTGGCATTCTAGCCTCCTGGAAGAATAGATCCGTGTCAATATTCCCTTTCTTAACTTTCCCCATCTTCTCCACCTACAATCAGAAATGTTTTGTGTCATCGTCATCTTTTCTTTTCTTTTGAAATAACTTAGTACTTGTAGAAAAGTGAAATTTGTATGGAAAGTGCACAGAGAATTCACCTATATATCTCATCAAGTTTCTGCTACTGTTAATAACTTACATGAAATGAGTGCAGCTCTAAAAACTAAAATTTAACATTGGTGTAATACTATTAACTGAATTCCATCCTTTGGAGTTTATTATTGTTCTCAGCAATGTTCTTTTCTATTCCATTATTCAATCTAAGACCCCGCTTTGCCTTGAGTGTCTGCCATCTATAACTGTAGTCCTGCTTTGGGGATTATTATGGTTCCTCCAGTCTCTGTCTAACCATTTTTACTTTAGAATACACCTGCCAATATATTTCTAAAGGCTTGCTGGCATTTTGATTGGGATTTTTTTTTTTTTTTGTATCTATATGTTTTATTGAAAAGAATCAATACATTACCAGTATCAAAAGTCCATCCATGAACATGGTATGCATTTCAATTTATTTATTTCTTCTTTGATTTCTTTCTTTACCATTTTGCATCTCTTAGCATATGTATTCTGCATATAATGTACTATATTTATAGGTAAGCATTTTATCTTTTGGGTGCTAGCGTGAATAAGATTTTTGTGCCAATGATTCATTTCTAGCACGGGAAAATACAATTGATCGTCTTATGAAGACCTTGTATGACCCTGTATTCTGTAATACTGTAAAATGTATCTGCTATTTCTAGAAGACTATTTTTTATATTCTTTGAAAATTTCTAGGTAGATAGCCATGAGTTCAACAGAGACTTCTAACTTCTATTATGATGTTAAATAATAGAGGTGAATAAGAAAAAGAACACTTCTGCCCAAAATTCAGTTTGATGGAAAATTATTTAGTATTTCATCATTGATTATATGATTATAATGCTAGTTGTAAGTTTTTCATAGATCCCCTTAGTATGTTAGGGAAGTTTCTCCTATTTCCAATTTGCTTAAAAATTTTATGAGGAATTTTATTATTGTTAAACAGTTTTTCTGAATCTGTTGTGATGTGTAAAATTACTATAATCTATGCCCTGATTTTGAGCCAGTCTTAAATTCCTGAATTAAGTGCCACTTTCTACTAAGGTATTATCCTTTTTGCTTTGCTAATTTTGTTTGATTTGGGTGGTTTTGTTTGTTTTTATCAATGATATCGCCCTCTGGCGGCTCATTTTGTATTACTGTCCTCTAGTTTTGGTGTTAGGACAACGTTGATCTTTCTCTATTCTATTATTTTTCTATTTTCTGAAAAAGATTGTGTGGAATTGCTAACCATTGCTCCTTAAGTATTTATTATACTTCACCAGTGAAACCATCTGGACCTGGAGTTTTCTTTGTTAGAACACTTTGAACTTCAAATTGAATGTCTTTAGTAACTATAGGACCATGTGTTTATCTATTTCTTTGTTGTTGTGGAGACAGAGTCCCACCCTATGCCCTGAGCAGAGTGCAGTGGTGTCGTAGCTCCCTGCAACCTCAGACTTGGGCTGTGGGCATCCCGCTGCCTCAGCCTCTGGAAGCCACTGGGATTACAGGCGCTCCCCATGGCACCTGGCTGGGTTTTTCCACTTTTTTATAGGAGTCGGGGTCTCTCTATCGCTCAGGCAAATCTCGAACTCCTGAGCTCAAGCAATTCTCCCTCCTCAGCCTCCCACAGTGCTGGGATTACAGGCAAGAGCCGCTGCACCCGGCTGTTTATTTCTTAAGAAGTGTGCTTTAGTAGTTGTGTCTTTCAAGGAAATAATTTCATCTAAATTGTCAACATTTTAAGTATAGGGATTTTTTTTCTTTTTGAAAAATGGAGTGTTTCTTTTACTCTGTTAAATACTTTGGGGTCTGTTGTTCTGCTTAATTTTCTTTCGAGGATGCCCCACATCCCCGCATCTCAGTCCGGTTGATGACTCCTGCCCTTGCCCCCTGCGCTGCGAGCCCGTAAGCATTTATGATTTTCTTCCAGAGGCTAAGGGCATTTTTTTCTGTGCATCTTCCAGCTGCAGTGGGTTTCTGTCAGTGTCCTAAGGGTGACAATGTGTACCACCTTCCTCCCCAAGAAGAAGAGATTTTTCTCCTGGTGGAGGTGGGAAATACTCTGTCAGGTCTCCAAGACTTGCCAACTATGGACTGTCATTTCCCTCCCCAGATTTACAGCCAGGACAGCTTTCTCATCTCTCTTTCAGTATTTTTTGAGATTCCCTGGTTTTACTCTGGGAAAAAGCTTGCAGGTGAGGACAGATGTTGCATTTCAGCAGCGAGGGCTCCATACTCCCTTGTCAGGGCTCTCCCACTCCCCTATGTGAGCGATTCCTACTGAGTCCAGACAAGCCTGTGTCCCCACCTTGCCTCGTTTCTCTGCATTTTCTGATTTCTTCCTTGATTCAGAACAATTTCATTATTTTCCAACTTCAGTGTTTGATTTCAAGAAAAGCCACAGACATGATGCTCAGCACTTTTCTATTGTAAGTGACTTTGGGAGTGGTGCTCTCTCCTCCTCCACCAGAAACTGGAAGTCAGGTGTCACCCTTTGGTCTCTCAAAAATCTTAATTTCTTCACTATAGAAAAGACCTTGAAATAATTTAACATAAATAATAAACAGCAAAAGTGGTATTAATTCTGATATTGACGATGACAGTATAGGTGAGTCTCATAGCTAGTTAGCATTTTTTTTCTGACTAGATAAGGTGCTTCACATTGTAACTGGTTTTTAAAATGACACAATAAAGCAGGTGACATTATTAATTTTCTTTGAATCTTCAACTTATAAAATTAAGGCTCAAGGATTTAGTTTCATCAAATCACAAAACTTTTTTTTTTTTTTTTGTGGTTTTTGGCTGGGGCTGGGTTTGAACCCACCACCTCCAGCATATGGGACTGGTGCCCTATCCCTTTGAGCCACAGGCACCGCCCAAATCACAAAACTTAAATGAGTAAAATGTGTGGATCTATAAAGTTGCCAGGTATGAATCAATACCATTGATTTAGGTATTAAATTAATTAATTGATATGAATTAATTAATCGATTAATTCCATTGGTTTAGGTTGTATTTAATGTGTTTATGAAGAAATGATGTAATGTCTACCCCATATAAAATGAATTTGTTTAATATTTACTATAATTTTTGTATACATAGGACACAGATTAGAGTAAGTTCAGACCCTGTGGGGAAGCCGATGGGGCTCTATTATTAGAGAACCAAACACACAATTATAAACCAATTCCCTAGATAAAAGTTTCCAAGGAACAATAATCAAGAATTCTGCTATTTTAGAACACTAATGTAGCTTATTACTCTGCAAATAAAGAATATATAGTTACTACACCCAAGGTAACAAGTGTAGTAACAACGAGATATCAAAAACTATATAATGACAGCATTCTCAAGTGAAGTTTCTAAACACTAAATTGGGTTGTTAATGACACCCAAGATTTCATTAGAAACAACACACAAAATAAATATTAAAGCCTAATTCTTGTAACTGTCATAATTGAGGCAGGACAGAGTCTGCATTTCAGAGCGTCACAGTACTAGGACTGTGTAAACTCTGGGTGTTGCAGTGACGGCTGTAATTACATAATTCAAATGTGCAGCTAGTTTATTTCCAAAGCCACCACAGCCTGAGAACAAACCCAGCGTATTTAAAACAAACAACTTAATTAGGGGCTAGTAATAATGTACTCTAATTGGCACATAAACACCCCCATGACAAATGTTGACTTTTACCAATTTGATCACAAGATAAAATTAGGCAGCAAACGGTGATTAATTTTGTTACTTCTTAGCATAATTGAAGGAAAGGGATCCGATTGTTAAAAGAGGAAAATGCCGACATACAGTGACTAAGAAAATGCCATGAAGGCTACGTTGAACAGTTTGATGAGAATATTTCACATTGTATACGAAACCTGCACATTGTACCCCTTGATTGCACTAATGTACACAGCTATGATTTAACAATAAAAATAAATAAATAAATAAATAAATAAATAAAGAGGAAAATTCAGTCTCTTCTGTATCTGAAGATAGGCGAAGTTCTGTTCCAATAATATAATAAATGAAGTTTGAAGAGCTTGTTGCAGTGGACAGGCGACACCTCTCCCACACTGGGACACTTCTTCCTGGGTGATAGGACCCCCCTTGGTTTGGGTAGTGAGGGGGTCTGAGAGTGTGTATACGTGTGTGTGTTTCAAGTTTGCTCTTTTGGATGGAAATCTATTTCTCAGATTCCTTTGCTTGCCTGGAGACGTGGTTGTTCCTTCCAGGGGATGAGGGTCTGGGCAGGCACAGTCCAGGAGCGGCAGACACAAACTTGCTGTCTGAGGACAGAAACAGAAGACATGGGTGTCTTCCTCTCTTGTTGTCCAGCTAAAGGTTTCCAAACACCTGGTTCCACCGACTGTCCCTATGGCTCTCCTGTCCCCCGTCTCCCAATTCCCACCCTAATCACGGCCATTCTCTTACCGGTGTTTGCTTCCCACTAAGCTTGCTCTATTTTTCTAGCTTTGTAAGTCAAACATTAGGCTGATCTGACATCTCCTCACTGCTGCCTTTGTGATCTTACTGTTTCTTCTTCTTAGTTAACTCTGGGCTCTGACGTTGCTGCTTTCCACCAGCTGTGACATATTGTGCCAGAGTATTTTCTAAGTCCCCTTGTGATTTGTTCTTTGGTTGATTATTTAAGAAGTGTTAACTGCTGCATGTTTGAATTTACACATTTTTTCTGTTATTGGTTTCTAATTTAATTCCATTGTGATCAGAGCACATTCTTTGCATGAGTTGAAGTTATTACAAAAATCTTTAACAAAATAATAACAAAATTCAGGAATGTATAAAAGGTATTGTACACAAGGAAAAATGGGATTTAATTCAAGTATGTAAATTTGGGTAATATTTGAAAATGATTTCAGAAATTCAGCACATCAACAGACTAAACAAGAAAAACCATATATCTGTTAATGCAAAAAGAGCATTTGACAAAATGCAACACCAATTCGTGATTGAAATTGTCAGCAGGAAATCAAGCAGAAATATCTGGATTTCATAAAGGACATTAACGAGAACAGTAGAGCAACGTGGAGCTTTATGGTGAGAACCTGGAGGCTTCCCCTGAGAACAGGTGCAGGACTGGGTTGAGCTCCACCAACGACCGTATTCAACATCGTGATGCAAACGCTGGCCCTGGATGTATAAAAGGAAAATGAAATAAAATGCATTCTGAGAAGAACAGAGTGAAGTAAGCTGCCTTCCCTTACAGATAAAATGTATGTCTATGAGCAGAGTCACAAAGAATCAACCCAAAATAATTTCTGGAGTTAATGAATAAAGGCAGTTGTTGTATACACAATGAACCAATAATAAGAAGTCAAATTTGAAATTTAAAAGAAAACAGCCTGGTTACAGAGGCTCATACCTGTGATCCTAGCAATTTAGGAGGCCTAAGTGGGAGGATTGCTTGAACCCCGAAGTCCGAGACCAGCCCAGGCAACACAGCAAGAACCCATCTCTACAAAAAAGGGGGAAAAACCCAATAACTTTTAAGAATACCAAAATAAATGAAAAACCAAGGTGTACATCTAACAAAGTATGAATAAGAACTATATATAGGAAACCAGAGACTATGATGAAAGAAATCCAAGACCCGAATAAATAAGTGGAGAGATGTTCTGCGTTTGTGAAATGGAGGTTACAGCGACAGGTCAGTTCTTCCCAATTTGACCCGTGGAGTCAATGAAGCCACAATCAATTCTCGGCAAACTACTCTGTAAATACAAGCTGATCGTAAGTCTGCACACAAAGGCTGCAGACCTAGGGTTGAGCAAAGTCAGAGAGCTCAGGCTACTTGACCTGAGATGTGTTATGAAGCTGTGGCGATCAAGACAAGCTGGTGATGCTGGGAGGACAGATGGATCAGAATGGACAGCGCAGACATAGACCCTCGGGAGTGCAGTCAGCGACATTTGCAAAAGCAGCAAATGAAATTCAGCGGAGGAAAGAGACGCACTTTTCAACCAGCAGTGCCGGAATAATCAGAGACCTACACCTTAATAAAAATGAATCTATACCTAGATTTTATACCCATCACAAAAATTAACTCGAAGTGAATCAAAGACCAAAATATAACATGCAAAGTTTTTAAAGTTCTCCAAGAAAATATAGAAGAAAATCGAAGTAAGCTCAGATTTGGTGATGAATTTTAGATACAGCATCAATAGTCCGATCTATGAAAGAAAAAAAAAATGCTAACTTGTATTAGAATGAAAAGTCTCTGAGCTTGTATATAAATTATATAAAGAATGCTTTAAACAGTGGAAAGCAATCTGATTTAAAATGGGCATAATATCTTAGCAAAGGAGATGTACAGAAGGAGAATAACGTATAAAGTACTTACCAGTGTTCCTCACTAGGAAACACTAAATTGAAACAGCAATGATATGCCTGTTAGATAAGTGTGTGTCTTAGAAAGGCCCAACTCCCCAAACCAGCCCACTGCTGGCCAGGACGCAAAGCACAAGACCTCTGCCGTGTTGCTGGTGGCCTTGATGACTAGCACAGCGACTTTGGAGGAGATTTTGGGAGTTTCAGACAAGACTAAACATACTTTTACATGACCCAGCACTCATACTTGCAGAGATTTGCCCAACTTACCTGAAAACGCATGACCTCACAAAAATCTAGAGATCAAGGACAAGCACGGCTCTGTTCCTCACAGCCCCAAATGTGAAGCAGTGAAACGCAGTAGGTTGAGCTGGTGTCAGCCTGTGACATCTCCCCGCTGTATTGTCATCTTGGGAAGAAAAGCAATGAGCTATCCAGCCAGAGAGAGAGAGCAATGAGGCTTAAACACACACCGCTGAGTGGAAGACGTCAGTCTTTACAAAGGTCTGTACTGATGTTTCCAATCATACGGCTTCCTCAAAAGCAAAATTGTTCCTCTTTTCCCTGTTTTGGGAAGACGGGGAGAGGTTGAGTGAAGCAGAAGCAGATGGACCCGTGGCCCTTTGTGTTTGCAAATAAAATCTGTGATGAGTTTGGGGACACCAAAAATTGAATGTGGAATTGACAAATAAATCTACATGTATAAAAATGTACAAAATCATCTCACTTAAAGGAGTGGGGCACTGGGTGCTGACCTCAGTAAGGGACAGTGCATCAACGCGGCCCTGCTGGGTGACGGTCTCCAAGAGGGTGAGGATGGACAGTTCTGAAACCTTGTGTTTGCTCTGGGAGTCAGACAGAGGCTGGAATGCAGGGCAGGAGTTGGGTCAGGCTGCTCTCTGCAGACGAGAAGGGAGGAGCTGGAATGTGGCAGGTGGACAGGGCTAGATATCGCAGATATTGGCGTGAGCCCTGGCTCAGATGGTTTATATAAAAATATCTGCACCTAGGTAATACATAAAGGTTTGTATGAACACACATTTCCCCTGGTATGTCAGCTGAGGCTAAGAAACAACAAGCAAATGCCTGCACAGAACTTCCCAAAGCCGTCCAGGTTATCCAACCAGGAAATTCTGAAAACCGTTGTACCCCAGAGAAGCCTCATGAAACGAGATTTCTAAATAAAATGTGATATTCAAGGAGTGATGCTGGGACTAGAAAAGGTCATCAAGCATAAACTGAGGGAATGTGAATAAATCAATAACTTGGTTTAATAGAAACATATTAATTTCAGCTCCTTATTCATGACAAATGTATTATACTATTATAAGATGTTAATAATAAAGAAAAGTGGGCTTAGGATATAAATGGACTCTCTGTATTATCTTTGCAATAATTCAGTAAATGCAAAACTGTTACCAAATGAAAACTTCATTTTAATTATTTTTCAGTGCTTCTTGGTATAACTCTGAATGTTGGCGTCCTAAGTTCACATATTGAAACCTAATCACCAGCGCAACGGTGTTAAATTTGGGGTCCTGGGGAGGAGACTAGGTTTAGAGGTGGAGCCCCCATGAGGGGTGGGGTCCTAGGGAGCCCCTCACCTGTCTGCTGTGTGAGGATGCAGAGAGCAGCGTCCTTCATGAACCAGGAGGCACCAGGGCTGCCTTGATGCTGGGCTTTTCAGCCCCAGACTGTGAGACAAGAATGCCCCTGTTGTTCCTCAGCCACACAGCACCTGGGAAGCTGGCACAGAAGCTGACGGGGCCGAGAGAGACGTACAAGAAAAACGGCCAAGCCAGAGGGGGGCCACACAGCTGAGGGCACGGCATGGCTGGGACTTAGCAGCTTTATGGCATTTTCAATTGTTGGTATGATTTTTACAGTTTAAGTTTAATCTGTTACGCCCCAACTCCATCTTGCTGAGGGCTTTCAACACTCCCCCTTTAAGACAGGAAACTCAGCTGAAAGAGTTTAGTTATAACTGCAAAACCCCAGTTTCCCCTTGTAAGGGCTCCCCTTACCAGGTGTTGGCTCTTGTCAAATTCGGCCTGCATTGAGGATGCCCCCTCCCCCACCGAAGGCCCCTTATAAAAGGTTTCCACTCCTGCTTTTAGGGGTCGAGAGCGGCGTGAGCCCACTTTCAGCCCGGCAAATCAATACAGGACCCCAGCTTAACTTGGACTCAGTGTGCTGGCGTTTCTCTGTTCCACTTGCTTGGGCTTTAACAAGTCCTACGATGTTACTCAGCCAAGGTGGCTCTAAAGCCCCGATCACACCAGAAACTCTTCTTGCAGCCTCTGCCCATCTTTCTCAACCTGAATTACAAAACCCATGCAGAGGTGATGGTGCTGAAAGTGGGGGTGACGGTAACTTAGAAGCCTTAAGCCTTTCTTAGGTTCAACTTAATATTTTTCAAATGACTTATGCCATTATTATTTCATTATGCTCAACCCTAATATGAATTAGTTATAATATTCATTGTTTATCATTTTTCTATGAAAAGAAGAAAGAGTGTTATCTGTTTACGGTCACACAGCTAACTCCTGACAAGCCCATGTGCCCATTAATTTACTTGTCTTCCTTTTGAAATGCACATCTATTGAGGTCCTCAGGGTGCTCAGCATTGTCTGAAGCATTTGGGAAATACTAATGGAATTATCAGAAAAGATCCAAGCTTTCCTGGGTGTCACCTTACTGCAGGAGATGTATGCTGAATACTAACATTACAAATGAGTCTTGTGAAGGCTATGTTGAATATTGGGATGAAAATGTGTCAAATGGTTTATGAAGCTAGTATATGATGCCCCATGATCATATCAATGTATACAGCTATGATTTAATAAAAACAACAACAACAACAAAAAAAACTAAATGAGTCTTGTATAAAGGACATTAAGAAAGCAGACAGCCTGCTGCAGAACTGTGGCAGAGAAAGGACCCCGGAATTGAGGGTGTGGGGCTTGGAGATGGGTGTGCTCTGTATTAAGCAGGGTGGTTAGTGTCATGTGGGTCTTTGTGACGTTTACATCTTGACAAAAAGGTCTGGAATTAAGCAGGTGGACCTCTGGCACAGGGCACTCCTGCTCAAAGGCCCAGGCAGGAGTGAACTCTCTGATTTGCTGGATGTATGGCCGGAAGCCAGGACAGGTGTGTGAGGGGAGAGCAGTGGAAACAAGGTCAGAGGGCAGCCTATAGCCTCCTTGGGGGTCGGGGCCATGGGAGGCTCCGGAGCAGAGGGATTGCAGGGTCTGGTCCCGCTGGTGACTGTCCAGAGAGGATGGACCACAGGGCACACAGGGGTGAGGCAGCAGCCAGGTGATACAGGAGGAGGCTGCTGTGCATCTGGGCCTGGGGTTTATGTTTGGGGCTCTGGGTTTATGTGTAAGACGAGTCAAGAGGCTTTTGTGAAAGGTGAATGGGGGACATAAAAGGAAGGAAGGAAGGAAGGAAGGAAGGAAGGAAGGAAGGAAGGAAGGAAGGAAGGTAGGAGAGAGAGAAGGAGGGAGGGTAAGGGAGGGAAGGAGGACCTTTTTAAAAATTTTTAAAATTTTTTTATTAAATCATAGCTGTGTACATTAATGCATTTATGGGATACAATGTGCTGGATTTATATACAATTTGAAATACAACAAACTTTCACCACACTTCCTTAATTATTGTGTTAAGACATTTATACTCTGCACTTAATAGATTTGACACATACCCTTGTAAAATACACCATAGGTGTGGTCCCACTAATTACTGTCCCTCCACCCATCCCCTCCCCTCCCCTCCCCCTCCTTTTCCCCCTCCATCGTGGGCTGCAGTTGGGTTACAGCTTTCATATGGAAGTGTGGTGATTCTATACTGGTTTCATAGTAGACCTGAGTACATTGCATACTTTTTCTTCCATTCTTGAGATACTTTACTAAGAAGAACATGATCCAGCTTTATTTTAAAGGAGCATCACCCTGGTCTTGTCCCTGTAAGCATCCCTGGGTCATGCATTAGATCATTTCAACCAAAATCTGTTCGCACTTTTTTCATTTTGTAAATCTATGATTCTGAACTCAACTTCCTCTAGCAGCCTCTACATCCACTTTCCTCTTGGGAAAGATCCATCCTCTCTCTGCTGGGCGAGGCCTCAACAGAAAGGCACCCCCCACCCCCACATGGGGGTTTCGGGTCTCCTCATTACCATGCCATTCACTCTTTTTTCCTGGCTAACATTTATTTTAGATATTTTAACACTGGTGGCTGTATTATGACAATCACAATGGGTTTGGAGGGTATCTTACCTGTTGTTCCAAAATCTATGATTGATAGACATCCATGTGCAGGAAAGTTGCACTTAGCATGGACTAAACACTTGTTGCTGCCTAAATGCATATGTTGAAGCTCAAATCCAAGTAGGATGGTATGAGGAGGGAGGAGGTGGAGAGGTGGTTGGCTATAGACCAACTCACAGTAGGAGGGGCTGCCTTATGAGAAGAAGAGACTGGTAATGTGCTCTCTGCCTCCCTCTCTCTCTCTTCCCCCCATTAGCCCTGGGAGGACATCGAGAGAAGGACCCTCTGCCAGCCAGGAGGTGGGCAGCCCAGAAGGAGCTGAGTCCATGGCAGTCCAGACGCTGGCTTCCTAGACTCCAGAGTTCTGAGACATCCGTGTCTGCTGTTTGCCTCATGTGCTTCTGTGGGACTTCTCTGAAGCAGCTCGACTGTGAGACTTCACTTTATACGTGTCCAGCCCAGTGATGGCAGCCACACCCTGTCCCCTGTTCTGTCTGCAGCATGAGGAGGTCTCCCTGGGAGGACAGCAAGCCGAGTGTTTGTGGGTGGAACACGCAGCATCTCCCACCGGGGCAGTGGGGCCTACATGCTCTGGAGAACCAGTGCCTCTGCTGGCCCTGGGAGCTACACAGGACTGCACAGTGCCAGGCAGCCTTCAAGGGCCTGGGGCTTTCTAAGTTGACTGTTGCTGTAGTTCACTCGTCCCCCCGAATCTCACATGGAAACGTGGTCTCCAGTGTGGGGAGCTGGAGGTGGGCCTGGTGGGAGGTGTTTGGTTTGTTGGAGTGGTCTGGTGCTGGCCTCCTGCAGGTGAGCTCTCTCTCCCCTGAAACTGGGCCAGCACTGGGGAGGGATTAGCAGGTTTTAAAGCAGGGTCCTGCTGCTGTGTAGCCACTGCCTTCTGGACCTTCTCTGCTTGCCATGTTTGACTCAGCACAAAATCCCTCACTAGACGCGGAGGAGACGTCTCCTGGGCAGCCTGTGTAACTGTGAGCCAAATAAACCCCTTTTCCTTATGAATTCCCCACCCTCAGGTACAGCTTTGCAGTGACGGAAGATGGACTAGGACTCTGCCACCTGCATGGGGGAAATGGCGTGTGAGACGTGTGAGAAGACCCATCAGCCTTCCAAGTCTCTGACAGGGCCTTGTTTCTCTTGCTGTTATTATTAGTCATTATTTCAAAACAAGTATCCCAATCTTTGTTGCAATTTGGTCAAAATAATTAGCATTCCTTAATAAAAGGATTCAATGAACTGACTCCAAAATACTTGATGTTGGAAACTTTCAGCCAGTTACAACACTGAAATCAAAGCTTACAGGAAGGAAAATGCTGTAGTTTACAAAAAAAATGAGAAAACTATGGACTGAAGTAATAAGAGCTCGAGTGGATACAAGATTTAATTTTGAGATTACATTTTAATATTTGATCTTTCACTTATGGGAAAAGTCTTTAGTTAGAACTAAATTTTTAATCAAGTGACTTTATATTTTGATAATTGTATATTCTGTACTAGAATGGAATAATACTGAGGAATTCTGAGTTTTCAACATCTAAAATGCATGAACTATTCAAAAGAATCATAACAGAACCCATTGTTTGACTAGTTTGCTCTTGCTAAAATATTTTATTAAGAAAAATACTTTAGCAAAAGGAAAAAGTAAAATACTTTTCAAAAATTTGTACTGATAAACACACACATTAAAACCTTCCATGAAAACAATCATGAGTATCCCCTTCCAGCAGAAGTTCTCTGAGCTCAGCATCTCAGCATTTTGGGAGCATTTGCCCAAAATTATTATCTACAAAGAGGGCTAAACTGAAGGTATAAACAGCTTCACATGACATTTTGAAAGTAATTACAGACGATTTTTTGAAAACATAAAAATCATACGGCTATATTAAAAATAGATTCCTCAGACTGTTATCGTGACAGGGTATGAAAGACAAACATTGCTGAAAAAGTAATTAAAGCATATGGATATTGAGCTTGGGGAATTTTTGTTTTCACTTGCTATTTTATTAGTTAATTGTAAAGAAAGAAGTTTTACGTATAATTTAATTGTATGGGGATATATTTTAGAAAGAATTTTTTTTTTTGTGAAAATAACTTCCCATGTATCCACCAATCTAAACACAACAATTTATTGGCCTATGTATATGTCTTTAAATATAATTATTTTTCACTCTTACAGTGCCTTGGTTTGGATGAGAAGCAATATATGATCACTAAGCCCACACCTCCGTAGGCTTACAGAGGGACCTGCTAGGGAAACTTTTCACGCACGTGCTGGGAGACACACGTTACTTTCCTTGGCCGTATTTTTGAGACCAGGTCTGTTGTACCTTGGAGTCAGTATCCTTTACTAGAAATTCAGTCTAGCAAGTGTGGCTTAGCAGTCTTCGATAGATAAGGTACACCTCACTCTGTGTGAGGGCAGAGTATGAAAACATTTCAGACAGAAACTACTTACAACAGAGAAGGAATGCTCTTTATCTCGAAGTGAACTTGATAATTAAAATGAAAGAAAATAGGAAAACGATTTGTGAGCTCAGATTTTCACTTATGTAGGAAAAGATAGCAAGCAGGAATTTGTTTGTACTTGATATATTGTGCAGATTGAGGAAATATTATGGTAAAAAAATTGTTTCTTTGTAAAATACATTGAAATTGATGAAAATACTTGATAAAAGTGACTTTCTACAAATAATCGGATATCATAGCTGGTAAATATGGCTGTTGGTGTAATAATAACTATTGTTATTAGTTCCTACTCAGTTTAAAAAAAATTTTTTTTAATTTATTTTTTTGGCCAGGGCCAGGTTTGAACCTACCACCTCCGGTATATGGGGCCGGTGCCCTACACCTTTGAGCCACAGGTACCTCCCCCCTACTCAGATTTTTTTATTATGCTTAAAAGCTGTAAATTCTGGTATGGCCACGTGTCCTTCCAGGCCTGCCTTTCTCTCTCTCCCTCTTTTCATCATCTTACCAAACTTCTCCAGTGATTTTGCTTATAATGTTCCTGTTTTAAACCTTGCACTTAGAGGTTCCCAGGCATTTCTGGAAACCAGCCAATAAAAGCCTCTAACCAGAGCCAAGTGGGCTTCACCCCATGGATGCAAGGACGGTTACACGAATCTATAATGTCATTCACGACATAAATAGAAGCAAAGATAAAGACCCTAAGACTCTCTTAATCACCCAGTGAAAACAGCTACTATCAAAAAATCAAGTTAGTAAGTATTGGTGAAAGGCAGATGGAAAAAAATAAACCGTTACACACTGCCGGTGGGAGTGGGGACTATTATAGTCATATGGAAAACAGTATGGAGATTCCCCCAAATTAAAAAAGGAGCTACCATACAATCCAGTAATCCCACCATCTGATGTATATCAAAAGGAAGGTAAACTGGTAAATTGAGATGTCTGCACTCCCAGGATTATCACAGCACTATTCACAGAAGCCGAGATGTGCATCAAGCTAAGCGTCCACCAGAAAGTGGAGGAGTAAAGGAAAGGTGATGTATATACACTGTGGAGTGTTGTTCAGCTACTGAAGAATGAATCCTTGTCATTTTCTGCAACGTGGCAAATCTGGAAGACTTTATGTTAAGTAAAATAAGCCAGGGAGGCAGACCTTGCATGGGTTCACACACATATAAAACTAAAAATGCTGTTCTCAGGGAAGAACAGAGTGGAACGGTGTTACCGGAGGCTGAGAAGTACAATGGTGCCAGGTCACTGTTAGCAGGAGGAAGGAGGTGAGGTGTCCTGCTGTGCACAGCTGGAAGACGGGTAACAATAGCGCATTGTATACTTTGAAGTAGCTAGAAAGGTGAACACAGGCATCAGAACAGTATACTGTACCTTATAAACATGTACAATCATCATGTGCCAGTCATAAATAAATAAGAAGTAAAATAAAAATTTTGAAAAAGGAAGAAAATCCACAAAAGTCTACTGTTTTGACAAAACAAAAAACAATATAAGGGAAAAGTTGGTGTTATTTCAGGGTGACATATAAATATAGCAGAGAAAATTTAAAAATCCAAGTGCCCATGGCTATGTCGAGTCAAGTCTCTCTTGTAATAAGAGCCGAATCTTCACAGCTCCTCCACCCCCATGACCTCGGGGCCTTCTGCACAGGTCTGAGTGAAGATTTAATAAAGCTCTAAAGCAGTGTGAGCTCCTGTGATCAGACTGTGTGCAGGGGCCATGGGGGGCTGGCTGTGGCTTTAAGCTGTTTGGACAGCAGCTTCCAGACCCTTCCATCCCTGGCCACTGCTTGAGCTAACAGGGTACTCTACCCTCTCGGTTAAACAACAAGTTAAGCCTCTTTGTCTGGGCCAGAGCAGTGCGCTCGGAGTCCTCTGGGAGATCTCTAGCTGCCCGACTCCTGCCTCCAGCTGTACAATTTGCTCTCTTTTCTTTCCTTTCAGGATTATGTGTACACCAGCGGCATTTTCACCGTGAAAAACGCACATTCGCTCTCTGAGGCTCCAAGGGAACTCATTGATCCGAGGTCTGGAGCTGAGGGCTAGTCATTTGTGGAGTGGCCGCAGGCACAGCAGACTTGGTTTGTTTACATGGGCACTGCTGAATTCTCCATCAGCGGGATCTGGCCCAAGTATTACAGAAAGACGGTGAGGATGAAAAGTAGCATGTCGAGGTCAGGGAGAATAAATGAGCGTGGCCTTAAGAAAAATCAAAAACATCTTCTAAATGCACAAATATTTGTTCATCCACCTACATCTCAAAACAGAGGCCTATGCGTTGGTGTGTGTGGACATGTGCTTGTGCACAGGATGCCCTGAAGAGTATCTAAATGCCGTAAAAAAGGGTCAAGTTTAGCAAAGTGTCGCTTAGTATAGAGGGAAGAAGTAAGGAGAGACACAGTGATGGCAGCAGCGACGTGCCAGTTGCCACCTGGCTTTGGGGATGCAGCAAATCGGGTGGGGATCAGGACCCAGCTCCATCCCAGCAAGGAGATGGAGCACCGGCCAGCCCCTCTGCACCCAGTGGTGTCAGAGCAGGGTGTACGTCTGAGTCCTGAAGTGACACGTCAGGAAGTAATCAATTTTTTATAATTTTTAAGACACATGAATGTGTTTTCTTTCAGCTTTACACAGAAAATGATATTTTATCAATCTTTCATGTCCTGTTATTTCATTTTTTTTAATGTTTAAAATCCACCTAACCTGGCAAAAACCTCTGTATTTTCTTTGCTTTTGACGCAATACCTATTTTACTTTAGATCAAACATCTATATTCTTTGAACACATAGAATTCACAGAGAGAGCTTGACGCAGGTGCTTCCATGTCCACGATTTCACTTAACCATATCATCATTTCGGCTTTATGAATATTTGAACCAGAAGTACACACAGTCAGAGGTCTGTCTCCCTTAAATGTTGACCTCCCCTCATAGTTTTGATTTTGGAAATAATTGCATTTTCATGATGAATGAACAAATTTAACAAGAGTGGCAAGTAAGCAAACATTAGGCAAACTCAGACCAGAGAGGACGCCCCAGCCACGGGGTAAACGCACACACCACCAACTGACCAGGACGCTAGAGCAGAAGGGCTGAACAGTCCGGCAGTGAGGCCACCTCATTTTTCCAAGCCACTCTTCCTCTCATATAACGAACTTAGCGACAGGCTCTCTTCCCTCCCTCCCTGCCTCCCTTCGTTCTTTCCTTTTCTAGTCAAGCTTATGTTTTATTCCAATGTGATCAATTTTACATTTGCTTTTGAATTAAACTATAAGGGATCCTTCCAAGAGTTTGTTCCAGGCACCTGTCCCTTCAGTATTTAAGCGAGGGGGCCACGTCTGCAGTGCCTGTCCAGGTCCCAGGCAGCTCCAGGCTTGAGTGACAGGTGGCTCTGGGCCTGACCCACCTGCTGTGGCTGTGTTTACCTCAAACAACTGAGGGAATTCCCTTATGATGATGTTAAAAAAAGAAAGAAACTGCATATATCTTACACCAAGATAAGAACTTCGTGGTTTAAAACATTAAAGCACACGCCTGTGCAACCTGCTCTCATGACCCTCAACCTCGGCACCAGCCACTGGGTGGCCAAGGGCTCCAGCTCCCTCGGTGCCCGCCTGGTTCTCAGCGCCCCGCATCAGGAATCGGAATTCTCGTTTCTGAAATTTCCCGTTGATGCTCCCAGTTTCTCCACATCACTTCACCATGGAGTCCCCCAGCCTGGTCGCCTGTGTCCGGCGCCCCCTGCGCACTGACATGGCCCTAGCAGGGCAGATGGGCCACATGGGCAATTCCCAAACCCAGGCATCTTGGAAAGAAGCTGCTGGGGGGTCACCTCAGTCCCTCCCACAGATGCTGTGAACTCCTGTCACCGCTGTTACTCAGCTCAGTGGCTTGTGAGCCTGAAGAAGTGAATGGGGGAATGGCCTCCCAGGGCGCAGGACGCAGATGCTCCGGGGATACAGATGCTCCGGGACATAGATGCTCCGGGGCACATGCTCCGGGGACACAGATGCTCCCGGGACACAGATACTCCAGGGACACAGATGCTCCAGGGACACAGATGCTCCGGGGACACAGATGCTCTGGGGACACAGATGCTCCCAGGACACAGATGCTCCGGGGACACAGATGCTCCGGGACACAGATGTTCCCGGGGACAGATGCTCCGGGGACACAGATGCTCCGGGACACAGATGCTCCGGGACACAGATGCTCCCGGACACAGATGCTCCCGGACACAGATGCTCCAGGACACAGATGCTCCCGGACACAGATGCTCCCGGGGCACAGATGCTCCGGGGACACAGACGCTCCCGGGACACGGATGCTCCAGACTCCCGGGCAGCTCCCTTGACTCCACATCGGAGCGCGCACCCTGCGCAGACCGCACGGGACACTCCATGTTCTGCGTGTCAGTCGGGAATCGCTGGACCCTTGGAATCCTAGTGGGCGGCTGCTGCTCCGAGATGAGCCCTGACGGTGCCCGGGACGCCCCGGGACGCCCCGGGGTGAATGTCGGGCTGGCGGCTCGTGCTTTCCCGCTCGGGGCCACCTGCCCTCGTGCCCTGACAGGCTCCGTCCTGGCCAGAGCAGTCGCCCGTCCGCCCCTGCCTCTTAAGCATCTCTCTGTGTCCGCCTTCGTTTATAATTGGAGATTCACTTCAAGAAGACCCCTGCCTGGACATTTTTTAAAAGCCTCAGGCCAGCGTGCGCAGCGTTTTCCTGGATGTCCCTGCAGGTAAGACGCAGTGCGCCCAGGGGCTCCTCTGCGCTGCTGGGACTCAAATTGCGCATGCAAAGGCCCTGGGCCTACCAGAACTGTGGGGAACCAGCCCTCCCCGAGCGCCCCTCGGCCCCTGCACCTTTACAGGGCACCTCAGTGAATGGAATATTCAAAACTGGAGTGGAAAGACTATTGAATTTAGTGCACACACTGCTCAGAACAACCCACCCCTCTCAAGAGCATAGATCATACATTCAGAAACACGCTGCATCTCCAATTGTAGGATAAAATTCTGCTTCCTCCCTGACTTCCTCCGAAGATTAACCCCTTCAGGAGGTCTTCAGGGAGCCTCTGGGAGCACCAAGGGCAGGAAGGAGCCCTCGCTGCTCCCCCAGGGACCTGCAGCACACGAGGGAGGGCTGCTCCCCCTACCCCAGGGATGCGGAGCGCACAAGGGAGGCCCTGCTGCTCCCCCAGGGACCTGGAGTGCACGAGGAAGGGCCCGCCGCCCCCCCCCCCCTTACCCAGGGACCTGGAGCGCACTAGGGAGGCCCGGCTGCTCCCCCAAGGACGCGGAGCGCACCAGGGAGGCCCCACTGCTCCCCCAGGGACCTGGAGCGCACCAGGGAGGCCCCGCCGGCCCCCCCCCCCCCGGGCCCGGGGCCCGGCGGGGGCCGCGGGGGGCGCGCCCGGGCCGGGGGGGTGCGGGGGGCCCGCCGGGGTGCGCTCCGGGTCGTGGGGGCGGCCCCGGGGCCGCCCTGTGGCGCTCCTGGCCCCTGGTTATGGGGGGGGGGGGCGGCGGGCCC
>CAUYPK010087085.1:0-17743 GCA_963574355.1 Loris lydekkerianus | reverse complement strand
TTTTCTTCTGCTGGGTTTTGGGTTGGAATGTTCTTCCTTTTCCAGTTGCTTGAGATGATCCATTAAGTTGTTGGCTTCCTCTCTTTCTGTTTTCTTGATGAAAGCTTCCAATGTTACAAATTTCCCTCTTAGCACTGCCTTTGCAGCATCCCACAGGTTTTGATAATTTGTGTCTTCATTATTATTTTGTTCCAAAAATTTGGTGATTTCCTTCTTTTTTTTTTTTATTAAATCAAAGCTGTGTACATTAATGCAATCATGGGGTAAAATGTGCTGGTTTTATATATAATTTAAAATACTTTCATCACACTGGTTAACATAGCCTTCATGGCATTTTCTTAGTTATTGTGTTAAGACATTTATATTACACATTTAGTAAATTTCACATGTACCCTTGTAAGATGCACTGTAGGTGTGGTCCCACCAATGAGTTTCTTCCTCCATCTATCCTCCCTCCTCCCCTCCCCACCCTCTCCCCTTTCCCCAAATTCTTGGGCTATAATTCTTATGAAAGCTATAAATTGTTTGCATAGTAGGGCTGAGTACATTGGATACTTTTTCTTTCATTCTTGAGATACTTTCCTAAGAACAATATGTTCCAGCTCCATTCATGTAAACATGAAAGAGGTAAAGTCTCCATCTTTCTTTAAGGTTGAATAATATTCCATGGTGTACATATACCACAATTTATTAATCCATTCATGGATCCATGGGCATGTGGGTTTTTTCCATGACTTGGCAATTATGAATAGGGCTGCGATAAACATTCTGGTACAATAGTACCCAATATACTCTACCCTACTATGAAACTAATTTAGGACTTTCTCATGAAAGCTATAACCCAGTTACAACCTAAGAATTGTCAGGGTGCATTCGGGTCTAGTCTTCACAGCCCAGGCAGACCTCACTGCTCCATGTCCTGACTTCCACACCCACATCCACTGAGTCCTCCCAAGAGCTGTCTCTCTCGTGTTTCTTACATCCCTTGACCCTGGACGCATTGCCCCCATTTCCGACACCTCTCTTCCTGTCCCTTCTCAGCTCTCTGTGGCTGCTCCTCAATGCCAGCTGTCCCCCTGATCTTGTCTTTGGTGCTTTCTCCTTAGACACCCTCCCTGGGATGATGCTGTCCCCTCCCAGGGCTTCAACAACAGCTCTGCCCCCTGCTCAGATTTCCTCTGAGCCTCAGACCACTTGTCCTGTTGGACATCACCACTGGATAGAACCCTGAAATCAGACATGGCTGGAAGGGAGTCAGATAGGCAGACAAATAATTTTTTTAATTTTGAGACAGAGTCTCACTCTGTCACCCTGGGTAAAGAGAAGACTGTGGCATCATCACAGCTCACAGCAACCTCAAACTCCTGTGCTCAAGCAATCCTCCCACCTCAGAATCCCAAGTAGCTGGGACTAGAGGCACCCATCACAACACCCAGCTACAAATATTTTTTTTTAAGTAACCAAACTCACCAACTTTTCTTCCCCTGCCCTCCCTGCAGAGCCCCCCCCCCCCAAAACCCTGATACTCACAATCGACTCTTTTCTCTCCTTCAGCCCCCACTTCCAGGCATCTGAGACCTAACAGTTTTACCCTGTAGGTGGCTTTTAAAAAAACATGTTTATCTCAAAAAAATAATTTAAATGTACAGAATATTTATAACAATAGCATAATGAATTTCCATATACTCTTCACCTAGAATCTCCAGAATATTTTGCCACACTTGTGCCTTCTCTCTCTCCCGCTTTCTCTCCACATATAATGATGTTGTTATTATTTCTAAACTATTTGGGAGAAAGCTATAAACATTACGCCCTGTCATACTTAAATACTTGGATGTGCATCTCAGGAGAACAAGGATACTTTCTAATATAACCACAATATAATTACCAAAGTCAGGAAATTTAACAATATAATACCATTATCAAATACATAATCAATATTCAAATTTATATACCCAGTCTCAAAAGATCTTCCCCCAAATTGTTATTATTTATAAAGAGGGAAATGGCAACATTAATATAAAGAAACCTATCAGACATCATCTTAACCAAACCACATGATCAAAATTGTCACCAATAACAGGACAACGGACGTCATGTGGGTCCTGATGTGATACACCGTGAAGGACACATTACTTCTGGGTATTCAAGCCCAAACATTCACTCTAATTCTCATCAGGAGACACCCTCAGAATACCCCAAACCCAAGGACATTCTATATATGCTATAACGCTACAAGGTCTACGTGCTTCAGAAATGTCAAGTGCATGAAAGGTGCAGGGGTCCTCAAACTGCGGCCCATGGGCCACATGAGGCGGTGTGATTGTATTTGTTCCCGTTTTGTTTTTTTACTTCAAAATAAGATATGTGCAGTGTGCATAGGAATTTGTTCATAGTTGGGTTTTTTTTTTTTAAACTATAGTCTGGCCCTCCAATGGTCTGAGGGACAGTGAACTGGCCCCCTGTTTAAAAAGTTTGAGGACCCCTGAAACTCGGTGCTTGTAGCTCAAACAGCTAAGGCTCCAGCCACATACACCAGAGCGGGTGGGTTTGAATCTGGCCCGGGCCTGCCAAACAACAATGACAACTACAACCAAAAAATAGCTGGGCGTTGTGGTGGGTGCCTGTAGTCCCAGCTCCTTGGGAAGCTGAAGCAAGAGAATAGCCTAAGCCCAGGAGTTGGAGGTTGCTGTGAGCTGTGATGCCACAGCACTCTACCCAGGGTGATAGCTTGAGGCTCTGTCTCAAAAAATAAAATATAAAATAAAGAGATACCACAAATAAATGTAGTAGGTTATCAAGATTGAGTCCTGGATCAGAAAAAAACACTATCAATGATAGTGTGAAGTTTGTCTTAAACTTGGTTTCCTTCTGTCCCCCAACATAGCCCTTATCCAGACCCACAGCTCCATTGCTTCTTGGCCTTGTTCACCCAAGCTCACCCTCCAGCCCTTTACCCTCCACACCAATGCACACCAGATCCAGACTGCTCTTTGATGAAAGTTTTTAAGTGGCTCCTCGGGCCTCCAGGACAAATCTTGAGCTCTGTAGTGTAGCATACACAACCTTCGTCATCACATCCACCTCTCCAGGGTTTGCTTTCCCCACTAACCACCTTCCAAAAACTGTGGAGGGGAGGAGATTTTAATCCCATAAGGCTAACAAGTTAGTCTGCCATAGTTTCACGGATATTAACAGAAAACACAAGGCTCCTGGATCAGGGACAAAGGATAGTTTAAATAGCCATAACAGTAGCCAAAGTAACATTTAAGTCACTATGAAAGTTTTGAGACAGGCTGTTATATGGTCCATGATTTTAATTCCAAGAAACACAGCCGATAGTGTCCTTTCTGATTCACCCATGTAAGTTTCAACTTGTATGTGTTGCCGGGAGGGCTTCCTTTATTTCCATTCAAGTGGATTTTATGTTTCTTGATTTTTGTGTATTTCAAAACTTTCATAACTACCCTCTTACCAGTTTCCCAAGCCCCAATTCCACAGAAGGACATAATGAGGGCCCAGGGGACACCAGCAGGAACAACCTGATCAGCACCATCGCTGAGGAACTCAAAGTTTAGGAAACTTTAATCTTTCAAAGAGGGTGGCTAGCAAATCTGCCGAACATTTGCCCCTGAAGGAGACATTATCTTTATTATATTGACAGCAAACAAATCTGCTCTTTGCCCTGGAGGGACAAAGATACTATCTCTATCACTATCACCCAAGGCTGTTTGCTACATAAACATTCTTGAAAAATGAGCCTGGAGTAAAAGCTGTCAGTGTCTCTGTTCACAGAAGTGCTGAAACTTGAGAGACCCAGGGAAAACTGTCTCCCAGCACCGCAGTGCAAATACTAGGCTGTTGCCATCTGATTCTCTAACTGCACCACATGCTGTCACCTGATTTTGAGGCCCTTTGTCACTTGTGATGGGATGCTATCCTTTATCCCTAAAAGACATACCACCCAGGCACAAAAATAAACACTTTCCTTGTCCTGCTAGTTCCTTTGTCTTTCAAGAGTTAGCTCCTCAGCCAGGCCTTTGCTGACAGCCATACTTGACCCCAAATTGAGGTTACTAATCCCACTCTGTGTCCCACACCACCACACAGTTGTCACAGAACTTAATTTGCTCCATTGTAGTCACCTGTCCACATGTCCACACATCTGCTGTGAGCCCAGGTGCTCCCATGACCAGTCCACAAAGGGAATCATTAGAGACTGGTTGAAAAAATAGGCAAACCAATGAATAAACTATTATTTTAAAGCTGACAACATAGAAACAATTAGCTGAGTGTAATGGCAGCCGCCTGTAGTCTCAGCTACTCAGGAGGCTGAGGCAGGAGGATAGCTTGAACCCAGGAGTTTGAAATTGCTCTGAGTGAGGCTGATGCCATGGCACTCTAACCTGGGCAACAGACTTGAGACTCCATCTCAAAAAATAAATAAATAAAAATGAAAAACAAACAAAAGCTGCCAGTGGTCACCCTGCCTATAAGTAGCAAGGCTGAGCTCTGAATCACGACCATTCACATTCCCCATTACAGCAGTCCCTCCATGCTCTTGGGGAGTCCAGAGCCTGGGCAGGGCAGTGGCTGGACGGTGGCAAGAGGTGATCAGCAGACAAGCTCTGTGCATGGTCCAGAGCTGCAGGTGAGAAGGGAGGGTCCGTGACTTTGTAAACACTCCCTAGGGACTCTGGGAATAACCAAAAGAGGGGGATCTGATAAAAGATGGGGACTTCCTACAGTTCCCCAGATGAAGCCTGAACTACAATGAAGGCTGGCCCCTGAACTGTGACCTGATGTTAACCCAGTGTTTCACTGAACAACTTCCACAATGAAGAAGTCCTTTCTGAAGTCCTAGCTGATGTCTGAGATAGCACTCTGGCTGTTATTTTTTTTTTTTTTAGAGACAGAGTCTCGCTTTGTTGCCTTAGGTAGAGTGCCGTGGTGTCACAGCTCACAGCAACCTCCAACTCCTAAGCTTAGGTGATTCTCTTGCCTCAGCCTCCCGAGTAGCTGGGACTACAGGCACCCGCCACAATGCCCGGCTATTTTTTTGTTGCAGTTTGGCCAAGGCCGGGTTTGAACCCACCACCCTCGGTATGTGGGGCCAGTGCCCTACCCACTGAGCCACAGGCGCCTCCCCACCTGGCTGTTATTTAAAATCTTTCCTTGATTTTTGTTAGAAAACTTGATTTTTGAGAGTTCTTCTCACGTCTGAAGACCTTCATCGGGGCTACTTCTGTTTCTTTTCGAGAGTCAGGAAGAGCAGTGAGAAGGGCTTTGGAGCCACCTGACCAAGCTGCCCATCACAGCTCTGCCACCTACCAGCTGTGTGACCTTGGGCATGTTTCTTAGAGTCTCTGCATTTCACTTACAGAATGGAAGTGGCAATACCCAAGTAGCTGCCACAAGGAATCGACATCATAGCGCAGGAGCCGTGCCTGGACTCCGCTCTAGACTCCCACACGTGCTGATTCTCAGACTTGCCTGTGCGGAACAGTCTGGATTTTTCCACTCAGGGGCGGGTTTCCAACCTTTTAGAGCATGTCCTCCCTTTCACTTCCCTGAAAATAAATCTAGGGTTCCCAGTGTGTCTCCTTTTACTTCTAATAAGATATGCATAGGCGATGTGGCATCTTGTTTCAGATTGCTTTCACCTCTGAAACCCTAGTATCCCAGATCAAGTGTCACCTTCTCCCTAGTGCCCTCCCTGACTCTCAGAGCTTTAAAAAAAAAAAAAAGCCATCCTTTCTCCCTTATCAACAAATGTTTCCAAAGCACCTCTCCAGGCTGGGCTGTGTGCCTCTGTCTGCCTGTGGCCACACACACACTGCAGGCTCACTCCTTCCTCCTAGATAGTTCTGCCCTACCTTCTTGAGAGTAGAGTGGCTCCCTGTTCACCCCTTGTTTCCCCCTGGAGACCCTGCTCCACCTACAGCAGGCTGGAACTCAAACATCAGCATTGTGGGGGAAAAATTCGGCAGGGACGATCTGACAAATTAGCCTTCGAAGGAAAGCAAATGGGTTGGTTGTTAAGCCAAGATGTACCCATGCTTGATGGGGCAGTTATGTGGAAGGAAGCATTCAATTCCTGCAGTTCACAGTTTTTTCCCCCAGGCATAACACGTTGTCCGACCAAACATCCCCACACGTGCAGTCCTGCTGTGTGACAGCAGCATTCCCTACACTCTTGCTGATAGACAAGGTAAGCACTCTACAAGAGGTTTATCAAGAGTGGGAGACTCTGAGGGAACTGCCAAGAAGGACTGCTTTAAGACTCCACCTAAGCACAGCCCCACGCCCTGAGCTGTAAATGCACACGCAGGTGCCTCGGAAAGCAGCGGTGCGGCTCACTCGGAGGGAACTGGATGGGAGGTGGAGGTGTGAGCGCATGTGGGTATGAACGCCTCTGAGAACGAAGATGCACAGATGCGTACAGAGGTGGGCATGCGAGTGCGCCCCTGCCAGCCGTCTCTGCAGGCGGGGATCTCCTAGTGTTTGCTCACTGTCCCCGTCCTGTCCCCGCAGGCCAGGCCTGCCCACCTCGACACTCTTTCCTGGCGTGCTGCTTCATTCATAAGTTCTCTCCTCCATCTTCTCCCTTCCAATGTGGTTCTTTCCAATCCCAATCAGCACGCTCCTTCAGCTGTCCACCCTCTTCTTAAGAGATATTTCCAGAATCCCCAGAGGGGCCCTAACATCCTCCTAGCCTTACGCTGCCAACAGCATCAATGACTGGATTCCACTTTTTCTTTTTTTCCTAGCAACCATACTGGCCTTTGATCCACATTTCTCATGAGCGTGTCACAACAACCGTATCAAATAATTATCTGTGTCCACAGTATTAAGTCTATTGTGTTTTCTTTAACCGCTAAGCCTTTTATCCAGATGAGAGGAAGAACAGCAAGTTAATTTGGAACAATCTGTGTCTGACAAATCTACATTATTTACTTTTTTAAAAATCCCTGCATTTCCTCAATAGCACGACGTGTGGTGCAGGACACACAATGTTTGGCATAAAATAAGCATCTGCCAAATGACCTGGAAGGAACATCAGGTGGGAACCAGAAGACCCAAGTTCTTGCTCTCCTGTCAGACTCTTTTGGGCCATTTGACAACTCTCGAGTTTTCCTGGCCTCATTTGTAAACAGGGGCAGGGCAGGCTAATCCCTTGGCTACATCAGCATCCCTTCCCCCACCCAGGGCCCATTAGGCAATGATGGCGGTTTGAGGGCCTGTGTGAATGTTTTGTGAAGCCCAGCATTGAGGGGCACTCATCCACAATCAGGCCACACTAGCCAACTTCAATGTTAGGTGTCTGCATTTCCGGATGAATTAAAAGGCCAGGACCCCCGTCACCCTTCCCTTGGGTCAGATTCCCCTCCACTTCCCCACCAGGAGGTTCTTCCTTCCTCCTGTCTTTTACATGCAATCCACTCTCCACCTTGCAGCTAGGAAGATCCTTCTAAAATGCTAATGTGAACGTGTCACTTTCCTACTTAGAATGTCCAGCGGTTCTGTGCTGCCTCCAGAATGAGCTCCCAGCTCCTTACTGGCTGGCTCAGCTCTTGAAGTTCTGGCTCCCAGCCCCTTCCCTCCTCAGTGAGGTCCTTGGTAATCCCAGAACATTCCAGCTTCTTAGCTGATCATTGCAAAGGATGTCCTTTTGTCCCAAATGCCCTTTCATGCCCTGCCCTTTTCCCAGCTAGCTCTTATGCATCTTTCAGGTCTCTGCTTGGACATTACCTCGCCCACAAGCCTCCTCTCATCTTCTTCCCCAAGCCCTGGGTGAGGTCCCTCTCCTCTGTATTACAAGGCCCTGACTACTTGCTGTCGCCCCAGAGTCTCAGTGCCACTCTGGCTGGGACTGTGCCTTGTTCATCATTTTCTTGGCATGGTTCTTGTCCATATCCTTAATCCAATACTTGGCATTTAGTATTCACTCAATAAATATTTGTGGAATGAATGGGAGCCAATTATCTCAGGCAAATTCAAAACATTGACTGATTTTTACATCTGCCTTTGATTAATAACAAGTGGGAAAAATTTGACTATTTCATTGTCATATTAACTTGTTAAAAACAAACTGTTTAGGTGGTGCCTGTGGCTCAGGGAGTAGGGCACCAGTCCCATATACTGAGGGTGGTAGGTTCAAACCCAGCCCCAGCCAAAACTGCAAAAAATAAAAAATAAAAATTAAATTAAAAAAAACCAAACAGTTTAAACCATGGTATTCATGGTGATAGGGGAGGGGCAGCATTAAAGAGTAGTGGAAATGTCGGGTACCGCTATTCTAAGTTCTCTTTTAGATAAAAATTCTAGAAATCTATTTGTTAAAACATTTTGGCTCAGGATCAGGAAAAAAATATCCACGAACTAGAAGGGCAGCATCAAAGGGGATTCTTTAGATGTGCAGGTCATAAAATAATAGACGTTTATTCAAGTTGGAAGTATCTGTTTGCCTCTGGGCTTCCTGGTGGCCAAAGCAGCCAAAAGAGAAAACAGCCATTTGCCTTAGGCTCCCTGAAAAACTCCACAACCTTGAGAATCACCTTTTCTCTTTTCTCCATTTTTCAGGGAATGCCCCCCAAATGGAATACCAAGGAGGTGCCACCTTAGCCCCACCTGCCAATGTCACCGCGGCCTTCCATAAGTAAATCTCACTCTTGTGGGGACTGGGGAGAATTTGCAGAGCTATATGCCCCAGAGGAGGAGGCAGCATGAACCATGTGCCCTCTATCAGCAGACATCTTTATGAGAGCTGGACGGATTTCATCCATTTCACCCAGAAGTCACGCAGTTGATCTAGTCGCAAGTTAATGATTGCAAAATCATCTAGAGAAGAGCTAAATGAACCATTTTATTTAGCATTATACCAGGTCTGAGTCAATCTTTATAGACACAAGGAGGTGGCAGCCAGTGTTTGTTCCTTCCTGCTTGGCATAAATCAAATGCTTGTCAGGTAACTGAGACGCTTGATTCTTAAAGAAATACTTATTAAACTAAAAAACAGTGCCCAGATTACTTTGTGTATAAATACTCATAATACTGACCCAGCACCACCAAAACAGTACACAAGAACTGTAAATTGACTGAAAGTCAGGAAAAGCTATAGTTCAAATCTCATATGAATGGCACCCCCCACTGTTTCTGTGTGTGGTATCAGACAGGGTGCATGCTAGTCATCACTTTTATATCTTTTTCCCTCCACTGTTTTCCCAATTGTTGGAATTACTCCTTCAGTCCCTTCAGTGAGTTCTTAGCACCCAACATGGTGCTTCTCAGCATTTGTGGAACATCTACCATATTCCATTGCTTCTCAATGCCATTGATTATAAGATACATCCCAATTTCAGAGATGCTGAAATGTGGGGAAAGTGGGCATCTTAGAACCAATAAAAATGGGTTTCTGCAACAGGTGCTGTCTCTCCTTCCTGGCCATGTGGCACGGCCCCTGGACCCATAGCTGGCTCTGCAGAGGACGAGAGTAGCAGGCTGGGAAAGGGGCCTTTGCTCCCTCTGTAACTGTGGGATCCAACTGAAACATTCTCTGATTTATTCTCTTCCTCATGGAAAACCAGACTTTCTAGTTCCTACCTGGAGTCACCTTCACACACCTGCTTCAGATTCAGGCTTTTTACTCTAACACAGTGGTTCTCAACCTTCCTAATGCCTCCTAATGCCGTGAGCCTTTAATACAGTTCCTCATGTGGTGGTGACCCCCAACCATAAAATTATTTTCGTTACTACTTCATAACTGTAATTTTGTTACTGTTATGAATTGTAAGGTAAATATCTGATATGCAGGATGCTGAGGACCACTGCTCTAAAGCTTTCTACTGAGTGCGTTCACAGGAAGCCTGTGGCTCCTCCTCCCCTCCTGATGCTGGGATGGGCTTCCAGGGGTTTTGATAGGCTGGAAAAGAGGCTATACCTGCCTCCAGAATCCTAGGCCTGGAGACCAACAGGAAGCAGGAGGGTCAATTTTGAACACGGCTAAATACCAGCATGCTTCTCCTGGGCCCTCTCCTGCCAGCCAGCGTACTCCGTGTTCCAGGACTCAACCTGACCCTGCATCCAGTGGGGAGAAGCTCTGCACGAGGCCAGGCTTATATAGCTCAGAGCACTACCAGCCTCAGGTCTCCGTGCCAAGGCTCAGCCTCCCTTCTCTGGCAGGGAAACAGAGCATGTGCCTGCTCTCTGGGAGACTTCAGGCACATGGTGCAGGTGGCCATGACCATGGAACCAGATAACTGGTCCTTGGAAGCCAGGAAAGCACCAGAGAGATTAGATCTGACTTCTCCTTGGTCTGAAGCACAAGGCTAGAAAGAACCTTCTGGCCTGTGAGGCCCCTGGGATAAGAGCTTGGAGTCTGTGTTTAATCACTTTCCTTCACAAAAGGGAAATACCCTTTGTTATTCAGAACATAAAAGGAGCATTTCCTGGCTGTAAAAACTCACAATTCAGAAAAGTGTGAAGAAAAACTTTTCCTAGCAGTTGTAGGATCTCATGTGTTTGGTGCTATAGAGCAAGTATCCTCAAACTTTTTAAACAGGGGGCCAATTCACTGACTGTTGGAAGGCTGAACTATAGTTTAAAAAAAAACAAAACTATGAACAAATTCCTATGCACACTGCACATATCTTATTTTGAAGTAAAAAAACAAAATGAGAATACAATCACACAGCCTCATGTGGCCCACAGGCCGCAGTTTGAGGACCCCTGCTGTAAAGTTTATAAGCCCCCACACACACACATATTAGCTAATTTAATCTGCCTTGTAGCTCTGTGAGGTAAATGGAAAGAAATGAGGATTAGCTTTGCAAGAGCCGATTACATGCCAGTCCCAAGTTAGCCTCATTCCAGGTGTCACCTTATTTGATCCTGACAACCCTGTGAAGCAGAGCAGTGGTTCTCAAACTGGAGTGCACCAGAATCTCCTGAGGACTTGTTAAAACAGATTGCTGGGCCCACCCCCAGGAGTTCCTGATTAGTAGGTAGGCCTGGGTGGGGTTGAGAATTTGCATTTCTAACAGTCTAACATGTGGAGCCCCAGGTGATGCTGAGGCAGATTCGAGAACCAGATTGGAGAACCACTCCCACTTGGCGGGAGGAACTGAGGCTCAGAGAGGTTAAGTTACTTTCCTAAGGCCAGCCAGCCACAGAGTGGCCCAACAGAGATTTCCTCAGAGGTCTGTACACTTTCCACTTCTGCCCTATCTTTTCCCTCAGCTGTGAACTGTAAAATGTAGGCATTTGGGCAGCTCCGGGCCAAGATCCTCCAGGGCACATACAAACCCCAATTTTGCAACTCAGGAAAGATGAGAAATAAGTATGAGCAGGCAGACCACACCCGATCCAAACAGTCTCTGGATGTCACAACTTCAATTAGAAGTAACTGGAACTACAGCACAGAATTAATAAATGAGAGGAGGTTGAATTACCAGCCTCAAGGGAAATCCTTGGTTCACAGGGATGGGAAGTCAGTGTCCTGGTAGGAAAACCATGTCAAGCCTTTTCTGACTCTCCCAAGAGTATTTCTCGGGCGGTGCCAGTAGCTCAGTGGGTAGAGTGCCGGCCACATACACCGAGGCTGGCAGGTTTAAACCCAGTCCAGACCAGCTAGAACAACAACGACAACTGCAACCAAAAAAAATAGCTGGGCATTGTGACGTGCACCTGTAGTCCCAGCTACTTGGGAGGCTGAGGCAAGAGAATCACTTAAGCCCAAGAGTTTGAGGTTGCTGTGAGCTACAGCACTCTACTGAGAGCAACAACTTAAAACTCTGTCTCTAAAAAAAAAAAAAAGAAGAAGAAGAAGTACTGGGAGGCACCTATGGCTCAAAGGAGTAGGGCGCCGGCCCCATATGCCGGAGGTGGTAGGTTCAAACGCAGCCCTGGCCAGAAACTGCAAAAAAAAAAAAAAAAAAAAAGTACTTCTCGCTTGCTATTCATTCTCAGGATGGCAGCTGAGAGCAGGGAGAAGTTGCTGGGGTGTTCCTAGTTGGCCAACCCTGTCCACCTTTGATGAAGACTGAAGAGCTCCTTAGTTAAACCCGCCTCCTCATGCACGTGCCCCCTAATGCCGTTTCAGGTTCTCCCGTTAGCTCTAACTAAAGCCTGCTTTTTATCCTGCAAGTCAGGGGTGAGTCATACAGGGCCTTTATCACCACTAAAGAACAGAAAGTACAGAGTTTGTCTCCTACCCTCCTTCCCTGTGTTCCATTCCTAGTTCTTAGTGTTTGGGAAGGCATTGGAAAGGGTGTCCAGAGCCCCAGGAAAAGTTCATTATAGCAACGAAATTTTCCAGCAGATGTAGGACAGAAGATGGGTGGAGGCCTGAGGGATGTGGGAATGAGGTTTGCCTAATGGAGGACCCCATCCTAATTTGCAAAGGGAATTCATTAAAAGATGGACAGTCTATTGTCAAAGCATCAGAGCTGAGGGCTGTCCAGCCACGGCTATGTCCAGCTCCCTGGGCCAAGCCACCACCACACCAGAGTTCCCTGAACCAGGGCGAAGGGGCTGATCTCATGGATGTCCTGTGGGACTGTGGCTCGGGAAGAGGTGAAGTCTGTGAACCCTCCAGGAGGGGGCTTGGCACCCCCTGCCATCCTATCTCCTTTAAGGTTTGTCTTGCTTGCTCCAGAGCTTGAGCACAGTAGTATCTGTCTATTTCTGAACTAGTTCCCATCCAAGGAGCAAAAAACTAATGTCTGATCTCATCGGGGATGGAGCTCCACACCCATTCTCTGCTCACATGATGTGTTGTTGGGTCTAGTTCCAACACAGCCACTCTTTTTGGTTGCTTTGTTGTTCTGAACACACTGGAGTTATTTTAGTTTTTCTTGGGGAGGGCTAAAAAAAAAACAGTCAGGGTAAGGGATGACTTTCCAAGATAGCTGGAATTTTTAACTCTTTTTTATTTTTTTATTTTTATTTTTTATAGAGACAGAGTCTCACTGTATCATTCTTGGTAGAGTGCCGTGGCGTCACACAGCTCACCACAACCTCCAACTCCTGGGTTTAGGCGATTCTCCTGCCTCAGCCTCCCGAGTAGCTGGGACTATAGGCACCTGCCACAACGCCTGGCTATTTTTTGTTGCAGTTTGGCCGGGGCTGGGTTTGAACCTGCCACCTTCAGTATGGGGCCGGCACCCTACCCACTGAGCCACAGGCACCACCCTGGAATTTTTAACTCTTTTATTGAATATCACATACATACAGAAGAATGTGGCATAAGTAGCTTGATGAATAGTCACAAACAGGCCACAGCACTTACATCAGAGACCTACACCTACCTAAGACCTCATCATCCTTCCTTCCGGTCACTCCTGCTTCCCACCCACCCCCCAGTGCACCCACAATACTAACTTTTAGCAGCATAGATTTTCCTTATCAGGCTGGAGAGTCTCCTTAGCTTACATGAGTGATTAGGATTGATTTCCAGCAGGGAGGGCCCACATCACAGCAGCCCCGTCCTCTCTCATGATTCTAAGCACAGCAGATACACAGCTGCTGCTTCAGCAAGCTGGGAGGAGCTGGAGGGCCAGGGCTGCCCCCATCTTAGCTATGAGATGGTTCTCCGCTCTCCAGGGGGCCATCCCTGAGGTCAGCCTGGTGACTCAGCAATGGAGGCAGGGGGGTCGATTCCCTTTCCTTGCACTTCTAGAAGTCCTACCATGTGCGCCAGGCAGCGCTAGGCCCCAGCAGCAGGATGACTCAGCAATGTCTACGTGCAGAGAAGCTGACTTCTGCACCTCAGGAAAACCAGCATGAGGCATTTGGCTGGACTTGCCCCATTTGGTGCAGCCCTTACTTTTTGGAAACCATCTCCTCCCAGCACCTGTGCCAGGCCCTCTGTTTACCTGTGTGACTCTGAACTAGGTGCCGCCTGCCAGCCTGGACCTGTTTGCCCCCTTAGCTCTCCTCCCTCTGTCCTCCCCCACTTGACCCCTCTGAGGGCTGACTCCACATCACGTGTGCCCATTTCACTAATACAAAACCAGATTTGCCTCTGTGCCATTAGACTCTGCTCTCTGCTTCCTCAGCAAAGAGCTGCTCTAAATGTGCAGGGTGGGAGGGACAGAGGACTAGTGGTCAGAGCTTGTGGTCAGGAAGAAATGCTTCTTGATTGGTCAGTATGGCTGCACAGAGAAGTCCTCCCTCAGGAAACACCACGTCATGACCAAGTGGCAGTTAAGATTATCCTCCCACATCTTGACACAATGTCTTTCTGTTGCCTTGACCATGTCCTTCTCCCCAGTGAAGACTGTATGAGAGAGGCAGAGAGCCCTATCCCCACTACACCTGACAGGCCAGTACACGAGTGAGCAAGCTGCCTCTGATTCTGGGGCCAGGCAGATCTTGGGAACCACATGGTCAGTGGTCCCCTAAAAGGGAGTGCATAAGAATCACTGGAGGGACGCATTAAAAATACAGGATTTTCAGGCTCCCTCCCTCTCCCAGGTACAGGCTGAGGCCCAGACATCTGGTTTGGAAAGTGTTCCGGGTGATTACGATGTGCGTGACCCCACACCATAGTTTGAGGAACTCTCATCCAGACAACCTCTCCTCCAGGTTGCAGATGGGGAATGTGAGACCCAGAGGGCTCAAGGGCTTACTGGGAATTGGTCAGAATAAGGCCCAGGACCCAAAGGCCAGTTTCTTTCCATGCCTGTCACCTCCCACACAAGGAACCTGCCTAAGGGACCCGCAGCCCTGACTCTGATTCTTCCTTTGTCCAGTCCGTGGCCCATCCTCCCACTCACCGCTGTCACTGTGAACTGGAAGTGAAGTCGCAGAATGGGGTGTCTACAAAGGTCGACACCTTTCTGCCTCCCTCCTATCTCCTACCACCATGTGGCTCTTCTGGAAGCACAGATTTACTCCCTGCCTTACCCCAGAACCTGTCACTCCCCTGTAAAACCTTCTCCACACGCTTTCCTCAAATACCACTCGGCTCTTTCTGGCCTTGACTCATGGATGCCATCTTCACCTTGGCCAACAACTACCTCCTGCTCCCTCTGAATCCTTCCCATCTTCCAAGACCCAGCTGAATGCCCTCCTCCTCCAGGAGGACTTCCCTGACCATCCAGCCCTAGCACTCTCATCCTCCTCTGAGCAAGCAGAGTGAGGAGCCATTTGTCTGTTATTGGTTACTACTGCCTACTCAGTTGTGCTTTGAATGATGAGCTGTAATTCCCAGCTACAGAGCACACCTACCATTCTAATTACCCTCCTCCTGAGCAATGTGCCACGCACATAACTGGTCGGTCAGTTCAGCAACTTTTCTATGCCTTCAAGTCCAGTGAACATCCACAGGCCAACTATTGCAAATGAAGGTCAGATCTCTCTCTAGACTGTGCTTCCACTGTAGTAAGCAACTTCCCCGCCTGTCACCACCACATGTCCCATGATGTTAACTTTGGTCATGTCCCTGACTTGCTTCAATGCCTCCTGTGCCTGGGAAGTCAGTTCTACCCTCCTGCTTTCTGGAACAATCTATCTTATGCATCTTCTGTGACTCTCAAGACATTTATTAACATTCCTATACTTGCCAGAGGACCCAGGTGCCTGGCTTTCCAGTCTCATTCCCGACAATGACCAAATGTCCAACTCACTACAACTCAGCCCATTTTGAGCTGCTTATCTTGCAGGTCACCAGGGGTGACTAAGCATGTTCTTGACCCAGTTCTGCGGAAACCATGTGCATCAGGCACACTTGAAGCTCTCCATTTAGGACAATCATCAGGCTTTCCCTAAGGACTGACCATCACCTCTTCATCACTTGCTTACAAACCTGGCAACAAGAAGTTAATTCCAGACATGCTGACAGCTTAAGTTCTGGGGCCTGAGCCAAACTTTCAGAAAGGAGCCCTTTATTCTTTGTTTACTGTGGTACAAATGTCTTGAAAGGGAGAAAGGTTCTCTCCTGTCGTGGACCCTTGCAGCCTGGAGGTACCTGGAGCTTTGGCAGAAATCCTTGCAGGAATCTGGAAGCCTTATGCCTCACAGCTGGAGTGCACGGAGCAGGCGCCTACCTGGGGAAAGCGCAGAGCGTAAACCCAGCTCTCTGGAGTTGCCTTTGTTCCCTCGCTCAACAAGACAAGACCTACTCTTCTGACCCCCCTAAATAACCTCCACAGAGCAGAATGTTTTGGGAGTTTCTCATTAAATACAACTATCTCCTTTAAAAAAAAAAAAAAAAAGTATTTGAAATCTCTACTTACCAAAATAGGTCCACTTGGATCCTGCAAAAAACAAAACACAGAGAATAAGTACTGCTGAACTGAATGAGTCAGGGAAAACACTACAGATGTTATACTGAAATGAATGAGACTGACAAGGAGGTGGACACACAGAAATTGAAACTTTTTCTGAGTCTGTGGCAGAACCACAGCTTCTCAGTGCACACTGGAGCTCACGGGTCTGGAACAGGCTTCTTGTACTGATGCCTCCCAGACACCTCAGAGAGGCCGAGCTTTAGTGTCTGAGCAGGTCATGATTTCTCGGGGCTCAAAAACCAAAGGTCATCAGAGTAAGTAGGATGGAAGCTCATCCTCTCTCTCTGCTTCCATCTCACAACTAGTTTAGCAGCTGGCGGGGAGGGGACTACACACACCTGCATTTATGTCACCCCCCTTTCCCTCGCATCAACAAAGGTGGGCACGCTGGAAGAGCTCTTCCGCATCTGGCTTTTCCCCACTTAGCAACATATTCTGGAGAACAGTTCACATTGGTACATAGAAAGGAGAGAACCAATCTCAATAGGGCAAAAGTGTTTCTTTGAGGAAGCTGACATCCTCACCTGAGTTAGGATTCCAGGGGTGGTAGGAAAGTGTAGGGAAGTCCTGCCAGAAATATGTCCAAAGTCACCTACCGCTTCCCACTCCCCACCCTTCGTGCGTAAAGGTCCTTCATTCCTCAATCAAACAGGTTTTTCTCAAAAGTCGCCGCAGAGCCGCGCTCGTGTGACCTGCCTGCCCACCTTCCTCTCCATCTCTGCATGGGACCGAGGCCCTGAGTTGGGGCACATCCTGTGTATTGAGGGACACATCTAATGTGCTTCTGATGGGCGCCTATACAACTGTGCTACTGTATCCCTCCTTCCCAGCGCCTCCTGGTGCCACCAGGGCTCCTGGCCCACAAGGGTACAGCTAGAAAAGGAAGATTCTCACATCCCCTTTCTCTCTTGGGAATTAGCTTGCAGTAAAACTTAACTGGTGCGTAATCAGGTCACTTATCACAACTAGGTATTTCCCACCCAGGTCAATGGTGGCTGCAAAAGCTAAAAGTGGAGTTTGCTTTTTTTATTTTTAAGCTGGTTTAATCTCATGTTTTTTTATTGTTCTGTTTCATTTCTTTGCCTTGGTGTCTTTAATTAATTTTGGTTTTATTTTTGAATGCAATTGGTACTTTTTATATTATTATTAAATCATAGCTGTGTACATTAATGTGATCATGGGGCACCATACACTGGTTTTAGAGACCGTTTGACACATTTTCATCACACTGGTTAACGTAGCCTTCCTGGCATTTTCTTAGTTGTTGTGTTAAGATATTTATATTCTACATTTACTAAGTTTCACATATACCCTTGTAAGATGCACCGCGCAATTGGTACTTTTTATCCAATTACCATATCTACTCGAGTATAAGCCGAGTTTTTGTGCCGAAAATTTGTGCCGAAAAACCCGAACTCGGCTTATACTCGGGTCATACAGGTTATTTGATT
>CAUYPK010087084.1:0-34395 GCA_963574355.1 Loris lydekkerianus | reverse complement strand
CATCTTACAAGGGTACATGTGAAACTTACTAAATGTAGAATATAAATGTTTTAACACAATAACTAAGAAAAAGCCAGAAAGGCTATGTTAACCAGTGTGATGAAAATATTTCCAATTGTATATAAAACCAGCTCATGGTACTCCATGATTGCACTAATGTACACAGCTATGATTTAATTTAAAAATTATTTTTATTATCAAAAATCATTAGCAATCACCACTAGTTATAGTGGAATAATTAGATATACATGGACATCCACATGTATCCATTAAAATTCACGTCTTTGAGAAGCGTGCTAACATACTGACATTACCAATTCAGAGTGTTTTAGTTCAAGTAGCAGAATCCTGCTTTAGTAGCCACTACCCTGTTGAAAGGGAGGTGGGCTGTCTCACAAAGACTACAGAACAGTTAAACGCTGGAAGTCCACTCAGGGGACTCAAATGTTCTGGCGAGAGCACAACCATCAGACGTGATAACTCCAACTACCTCGCGTCTCTGAATGTCTCTTTCCAATTTCCGAGTCTGGTTAGTTCAGCTCTGGTTATTTTCTCCCTCTTGACTCAATCACTGACACTGCTCCTTGGGATGGAAGCCAGTCCGGTGTGTGTTTACTACAACATATGTTGTAAGGCTCATGTTTCAAAACAGTGTCTAAAAATGTATAGCCCTGGTTTTATATATGTGGGTATAAATATTAAAATATTGGAGGACTATTTGAAAGAATACACTCCAAAATGGCGGCAGCTGTTGTCTGTGAATGGCAAGTTTATGAATGACTTTTATTTTCTTCATACTTCATGTATACACAGTAATGTTATTCTAGTAACAGTTGAGAATTTGGCTTTGATGCCATTAACCATTGGTTACACTTCTCAGGCAAGGGTCCATTTTCAAACAAAAGTATGCTAAATTTTTGCTGTCTGGGTGTGGGGAGTGGTAGGAAAATTGAAGGGAGATAGTGCTAAGGAAATGGCAGGCAATCACTTCTTGAGAAATAGAAAGCTTAAAGTATGTGTCCTGCTGTTCCCAGTGTTTTCATAGTCACGTTTCTGGGCACCAGCTGGTGCTTGCATTCTGCAAACTCCCAGCGGGGGTTGGGGAGGCACCATCCTCCCAGATGTCCAGGTCAGAGTGCGCGTGGGCCGCCAGAGGGCGCCACACCACACCCGGGACCGCGCCGCGCGGAGAGGCCCTGGTTGGACTGAGAGCCCCAGGGGGACCAGCTCCACAAGCTTGCTCTGGAATGCTGCATGTTCCTTTTTTTTTTTTTTTTTTTTTTTACAGTCACTTGTCACATTGGGGGGTGGGGAGTTACTGCATTCTTTTCTTTCCTAAATTTTAAAAACTTTCTTTCACTAATTGTTTAAATACATGAATCATTAACTTAGTTGAGACGCCCATTGAAATAATGAATCTAGGCAATGTTCAGCAATCTCTGATAACATCGCAAAAAGACGGACAAATGGACATTTTTCATCTCTTGAAGTCTTCTTGTCAAAGTCCAAACCTACACCTGCTTAAGCCTCTAGATCTTACTTTCATTTTACATGGGGGACAGTAGAACACACAATCAGCAAAAGCCAGCATATAGGAGAGCATCTGATTTTGTAAAAATAGATTCCAAGGATAATTTGTTTAAAAAAAAAAAGAAAGAACGAAAGAAAGAAAGAAAGGGGAAGTTGTAGATTAAAAGAGATTTAAGGTATTTAGTAATCAAACATTGTCCAGGATCGTGTTGAAATTATGACATGAACAAACCAACAGAAGAAGGAAGGAAAAGAAGGAAGGAGAGAAAGATAAATTTTACAACTATTTTATGGTATTTTAAATTACTGTTAAACAATATAGTGTTGTTTATGGTTTTTAAAGTGCGCTTATATTCTAAACACAAATACTAAATATTTTTGTGTTAAATTATATGATGTCTGGAATTTGCTTCAAAACAATCCAGTGGGATTGGAAATAGAGATAAAGCAAAAGTGGCCGTGTGTTAAAGTGTTGAAGTTGGGTTATGAGTAAGTGAGGATTCACTATACTATTCTATTTTCTTTCTACGTTTAAGATTGTCTGCAATAAAAATTTTATACAAAACTACAAATTTTGCATTTCAGCGTCTTGTCTGCCTAGTTCCCAATTCTCCTTAGGTAATAACGATTTGTATTTTCGTATGTATCTTTCCGGAGTTTTTACACAATGTATTCTTTTTATAATTAGAAACACATTGATATATACACTGTTATTAAAAAACGGATTTCTTGGGAAGCCCCTGACGCTAACAGTTATTTCAGTCCATTCCACAAGACTGGTGCTTGTTTCCTATCTGACTTCCACGGACATGGCACCAGATCATTGAGACCAGGGTGAGTGCTTGAAAATAATGACAGCACAGACATTCCTGGTGACTGTTTCCATGGGAATGAGAATGAATCCATGACAGAAAACTCTTAAATTTCAGCCTGAGGGTCACAGAAGGCCATTCCATTTTCAATGGGTTGTGGCTGTTTACAGCTTTTATGTTTGGAGGGATGAAAAAATATCAAACACAAATTTATTTCATCCAAGCACATTACCTAATCTTAAGTATGAAAAGCCAGCCATTATTCAGTGAGCTCTGACAAGCATTCTGCTTGTACATATGGCCATGGTTGTGAGTGGCTGCTAAGCACCACCATCTCCAGCACGGCTGCGATTATTCTGGAATTCTGCCATTCTGTAGCATTTTAGAGAAAAGGGTAAATTTCTGTGGGTTTGAAGAATAGTGGTTTATAACTTTGGTACTGAGCGGGCTTTCTGCAGGCTAACTGGAATGCAGTGAATTGTAACGCTGAATATTGGGATAAATTCAAATTCAATCTTCGATAAGAAGCAATATACAGAGTTTGAGGAAGGATGGCAGTCTGAAAAATTCTTACATGAAAGTAAGTTTTCGGAGAAGCTATTTAAGGATATTTTAAATAATTTAAATAATTATACTCAATCCAAAGGCTGTTGGCACATCTGTCTTTTTATTGTTTAGTAATACTAGATTGTGATTATAGAACAATACATAGTCTCTTTTTCATGCATATCCAGCAGCATGAGTCTTGGCAATATATCATTTGGGAAAATTGTTTTGGGAGTGATGAATTACCAGGTTAAGAGCATTACACTCCTCTATCGTGCCTGTATTATCAGAGCATTTTTAAAATGGTTTTATATGATACAGGAGTATTTGTGTGATAGGAACTAATATAACACTGCCAAGCAGTTTAAGAAAGACAGTGTAGTAGTTTTAGATTTACCCTCAACAATAGTATATAGGCAATGTAGTAACCACATTAATAGCAACATTTTTTAAACTGTGTAATTAACACCTACTTCTACATATATAATAAGTGAAACACAAGCAAATAAACAATATAAAGGCATTTTTAGCTAGTAATTTATTTAAATAAATAATGACAAACGAATTTCATGCTTCGTACCAAAAGATAATAAAATTCATTCCAATTTCTTTGGTTTGAAATATGTTTTTGTGTGCATGTATATGAGTGTGTGTGTGTGTGTGTGTGTGTGTGTGTGTGTCAGAGAGAACACTGGTAGGGCTACTGATGCTACAGGAGAGGAAATCATAAGCTCCCAATTTTTTTTTTTTTTTTTTGCTTTGATTGAAAATACTAAGTAATCACTCAGGTTATATAGTGACTTTTTATACACATTAACTTCAGAAGCTTCTTTGAGGCATGAGACATTTAAAACTAATAATTGTTAATATTGAAAAATTCCAAGACTTAAAGGGAATTTTTTTGTAAAAACATGTAGTGAAGACTTGAAGTATTTAAGGTGTGCTATCTTCTCTGTTAAGTGAGACAGATGACAAAGCAACAAAAAGACAACTCAGCAGTTACCATGAAACAAGCCAACAGAAACTACTGACAGACAGCCAGTTCCAAACAGAGGGAAGAGAGGCATAAACAATGAGAGTGGTCTTGTGAAGATGGGAATGTCTGCAACAGAGAAGACTCTTAGCAGTGTTTCTTAGATTGTTTATCATGGTGTTTCTCTATCTTGTTTCTTGTAATTCCATATTTCTCATTTAGAAAACACTACAAAAATATATGCAAAAACAATATTGTATTTTATCTTTTGTTTACTTGTCTTGAGACTTCTTATTTATAAGATTATATTTTTACAACAACCGGTGAAACAGAGTTCAAACTTTCAAAAACAAAAGCTCAAAATGTACTTAGTAAAATTTTCCAGCTTTGGGGTACATATTTACGTGTTTACACATGATGTTTAGAATATTGCTTTGGGGGCCGGGCACGATGGCTCATGCCTATAATCCTAGCACTCTGGGAGGCCAAGGCAGGTAGATTGCCTGAGCTTGCAGGTTCAAGACCAGCCTGAGCCAGAGCAAGACCTCATCTCTAAAGATAGCCAGGTGTTGTGTCGGATGCCTGTAGTCCCAGCTACTCGAGAGGCTGAGGCAAGAGAATCTCTTGAGTTCGAGAGATGGAAGTTTCTGTGAGCTATGACACTATGGCACTCTACCAAGGGCAACAAAGTGAGACTCTGTCATAAATAAATAAATAAAATAGAAAACTGCTTTTGAGTATTCTGATAATCTTTAATACTTCCAAATTTATAAACTGAGAATTGATATGAGGTAGAATTTGAGTTACTCTCTCTTAGTGAAAAGTCATTTATGACCCTTACAGTTCACAAAAGAAAAAACTCCAAGTGCCAGATGTCAAGTGCTGTCTGAGTTCAGGTGTGCGTGGCCTGCGCAAACCCACATGGATCTGGCCCTGTGCTGGCACGAATGGGAGGGTACTGGACAAATACTTGATGATCTATGGCTGAAATCAAAGCTGTAGACATGTGATTCAGCCAAAGTCATCTGCTTAGTAAGTGTCAGAACTGGGATTAGAGGCTCAGTTTTCATCCCGAACCCATGTCTTTTCCCTCTCTGGAGTTCCTTCTTTTAGATTCTAAATGTGTGCTGAGTGTTGTACTCAACTCCGTTTATTTTTTTCAAGTCCATTTAAAGACAATAAAGTCACCTATTTATGAAGATACAAGAGAAATGAAAAAAGTTTTTTATGCAGAACTTTGAATATTTCTCTGACTTTACAATTTAACAATCACAACTTCTCAGCATGGGAAAAAGCAAAGCAACAAGAACAACAACAATCCTACCAACCAGGTTAGAAGATCTGTGTCCTCCACATGAAACCTGTCTAGCAACATATCATTAGCATGATTTGGCTTTGGAATCAAAACATTGACCACCATCCTGGGAAGTGGGTTGCAGTCCTTCCCCAAATCAGAAAAGGCAAGACTGTCTGCCAGGATGACATAAGGTGCTGGCTGCCTGCCTGTGGTGAACTAAATTCAGAGGGATATTTCAAGGTGTTATTTCCAAGGACAACAATCAGTAGTTGGGCAATCAACCATTTCTTATCTTTTCTTCAATAAATATTTGTCAGGTTCATTTTAAGTAAATTTGATTATACTTCAAGATGCATTTCCTCACTGTAAGTTCGGGGAAAAAAGAGCCTGTCCCTCAGAGTCATGAACATTCAGTGAAGATGTGTGGTGTGCTCAGAGCTTGTCTCTTAGTCATGAGGATCCAGTGAGAGTGTGTGGTGTGCTCAGAGCCTGTCTCCTAGAGTCATGAGGACACTGTGAGAGTGTGTGGTGTGCTCAGAGCCTGTCTCTTAGAGTCATGAACATCCAGTGAGAGTGTGTGGTGTTCTCAGAGCCTGTGTCTTAGAATCATGAGGATCCAGTGAGAGTGTGTGGTGTGCTCAGAGCCTGTCTATTAGTGAGGATACAGTGAGAGTGTGTGGTGTGCTCAGAGCCTGTCTCTTAGAGTCATGTGGATCCAGTGAGAGTGTGTGGTGTGCTCAGAGCCTGTCTCTTAGAATCATGAGGATCCAGTGAGAGTGTGTGGTGTGCTAAGAGCCAGCCTCTTAGAGTCATGAGGATCCAGTGAGAGTGTGTGGTGTGCTCAGAGCCTGTCATTTAGAATCATGAGGATCCAGTGAGCATGTGCAGTGTGCTCAGAGCCTGTCTCTTAGAATCATGAGGATCCTCTGAGAGTGTGTGGTGTGCTCAGAGCCTGTCTCTTAGAGTCATGAGGATCCAGTGAGAGTGTGTGGTGTGCTAAGAGCCTGTCTCTTAGAGTCATGAGGATCCAGTGAGAGTGTGTGGTGTGCTCAGACCCTGTCTCTCAGAGTCATGAGGATCCAGTGAGAGTGTGTGGTGTGCTAAGAGCCAGCCTCTTAGAGTCACGAGGATCCAGTGAGTGTGTGCGGTGTGCTCAGAGCCTGTCTCTTAGAATCATGAGGGTCCTCTGAGAGTGTGCGGTGTGCTCAGACCCTGTCTCTTAGAGTCATGAGGATCCAGTGAGAGTGTGTGGTGTGCTCAGAGCCAGTCTCTGAGAGTCATGTGGATCCAGTGAGAGTATGTGGTGTGCTCAGAGCCTGTCTTTTAGAGTCATGTGGATCCAGTGAGAGTGTGTGGTGTGCTGAGAGCCTGTCTCTCAGAGGTCTGAGGATCCAGTGAGAGTATGTGGTGTGCTCAGAGCCTGTCTCTTAGAGTCATGTGGATCCAGTGAGAGTGTGTGGGTGTGCTCAGAGCCTGTCTCTTAGAGTCATGCGGATCCAGTGAGAGTGTGTGATGTGCTCAGAGCCTGTCTCTTAGAGTCATGTGGATCCAGTGAGAGTGTGTGTAGTGTGCTCAGAGCCTGTCCCTTATTCATGAGGATCCAGTGAGAGTGTTTACAGTGTGTTCAGAGCCTGTCTCATAGCATCATGAGGATCCAGTGAGAGTGAGTGCAGTGTGCTCAGAGCAACACATGAGCCTCAGCCATTGCTCTGTGCATAACAACTGAGACATCTGGAGCTTAACACTCGCAGACCTGGATATTTAAAGGTGAATTTGATTTTAGTCTTTTTGTCAGGAACTTAAAAGTTCAGTAGAAATAGAGACAACTATAAACTACAATCTGCTTGATAAGACAGGAGAAGCCACCTGTATTGGAGAACCAAGAAAAGTTCCGGGCAGGAGGTGACAGTCTTTATCTGGAAAGACAAGCAACTTTTCTGGCTGGTAGAAGGGCATTATAAACAGATGTATGCTTTAGAAACACCGTGGGTGAAAGCAAGGAATATAGGTGGGACTGTAGGGGGAAGGTGTGAGTGGGAGTCAGGGAGAAAATTAAGAGACTATTGAAACAGACCAGGGAATAAATGAAAGTGGGTTGTACTGTGAGCAGGGATAACAGGCAGCAGGAGACAGCAGAGTCGAGATACTTCCAGAGGGTAGGACGGGGATGATATGAGCATCCTTTTGTGGGCGTCAGCACTGGCGGAGGTCAGAGCCTGTTATTTCTGACTCTTCTGCTTGGAAGTGTGTTTAGCAGTGTGGGGAGGGGGGAGAATGAGGAACAAGTGTGGAAAGGCAGACAATGAGTTCTTTGAACATTCTAGTCAAAATATGCAATAGGCCCCTGGGCATATGACTTCCAAAGGGAAGAGAAGAGTGATGCTAGAAATTCAGATCTGGGGTCATAGCTTATCAGCAGACTTGGAACTGCTAATAAGATGCCTGAGGGCACCAAGGACTCACCTCTGGAGAATCCAATGGAAATGTGACGGGAGAGAAAGAGAAGCCTGAAATTAAGGCTGAGAAAGAATAAGCAAGCAAATAGTTGATTGCTCAGACCAAAAGCCTGTATTGGAGAACCAAAGTTCTTTGGTTCTGAGAGTGCTCAGACCAAAAGCCAAAAGGAGTCTAAAATCACAAGAAAGTCACCATAAAAGGTCCAGCAGGAAGCCGGACCGACAGCCAGGGAGGTGCTGGCTGGGGCTGTTAGCTGTCTCTGCCTCAGACTCTGCTAGGCAGGTTTAGTGGGAGCTGCATTGGGTTTGCTGACATACATGTCTTATGTGTGTCTGCATGCATATGTTTGCTGACGTGTGTTTGTGTGTGCATGTCCACATACAATATCTGTATATCCTCTTAATTAGGTCACCACTCTCATAAGACTGCCTAAATATTTCTTATTGCCTGTGTCCCTTCTGCTCATGTTTCCAAGTCTCTCACATCTGTGCCTGATTTGATAGTATGAGCATAGAGATACTGAATTTCTAACCTTAGGAAGCTAAACTGCAGTGCCTTACAAACTTACAGCTTTAGTAAGGATAGACGAGTCAAAGCACTTCCCTCAGGGCCTTCTTCCTAAAGAAAGTAACTTTCAGCAAAAAGGAAAAGAGACATTGTGTGAATTCAGTTGCATCTACTCACAGAAAACCTGGAAAAGCCCCTGTCTTAATAGAAAGATCTCCCAGACCTGCCAAGTGCCCCTCAAGCCTGTTCATTAAGAAGCAGTGTCCTCCGACTGCTACTGCAGGGTGAACTGTTTCAAAGCAGGTTTAAGAAATGCTGATGTGAGGTAGGTCTCTCTGAAGTTGTGTAGGTCTCTCTGATATTGTGTACATCTCCCAGATGTGATGTAAGTCTCTCTGATATGATGTATGTCTCTCTGATGTTGTGTGGGTCTCTCTAATGTGATGTAGGTCTCTCTGATATAATGTAGGTCTGTCTGGTGTTATGATAGACTCTCTGATCTTGTGTAGGTCTCTCAGATATGATGTAGGTTGCTCTGATGTGATGTACATCTCTCTGATGTTATGTAGGTCTCTCTGATGTTGTGTAGGTCTCTGATGTGATGTGAGTCTCTCTGATGTTATGTAGGTCTTTCTGAGCTTGTGTAGGTCTCTCTGATGTTGTGTAGGTCCCCTGATGTGATATATTTCTCTCTGATGTGATGTAAGTCTCTCTGATGTGATGTAGGTCTCTCTGTGATGTTGTATAGGTCTCTCTGATGTGATGTAGGTCTCTCAGATGTTGTGTGGGTCTCTCTAATGTGATGTAGGTCTCTCTGGTATAATGTAGGTCTGTCTGATGTTGGACTCTCTGGTCTTGTGTAGGTCTCTCAGATATGATGTAGGTCTCTCTGATGTGATGTACATCTCTCTGATGTTTTGTAGTTCTCTCTGATGTTGTGTAGGTCTCTCTAATGAAGTGATTCTCAACTTGTGGATCACGACCAATGAAAATATATCCTCAATATCAGATATTTACATTACAATTCATAACAGTAGCAAAATTACAGTTATGAAGTAGCAATGAAAATAATTTTATGATTGGGGGTCACCACAACATCAGGAACTGTATTAAAGGGTCACGACATTAGGAAGGTGGAGAACCACTGCATATGATGTAGATCTCCCTGATGTTGTGTATGTCTCTCTTATATAATGTACGTCTCTTATGTTGTGTAGTTCTATGATGTGATGTAAGTCTCTCTTATGTTATGTAGGTCTCTTGGATGTGATGTAGGTCTCTATGATGTTGTGTAGGTCTTTCTGCTGTGATGTATGTATCTCCAATGTGATGTAGGTCTTTCTGAGGTTATGTAGGTCTCTCTGATGTGATATAGGTCTCTCTGATGTTGTGTAGGTCTCTTCTGATGTTGTGTATGTCTCTTTGATGTGATGTAGGTCTGTCTGATGTTGCATAGGTCTCTTGGATGTGATGTAGGTTGCTCTGATGTGATGTACAATCTCTCTGATGTGATGTACATCCCTCTGATTTTATGTACTTCTCTCTGATGTTGTGTAGGTCTCTCTGATGTTGTGTACATCTCTCTGATGTTATATAGGTCTCTCTGATGTGATGCAGGTCTCTCTGATGTTGTGTATGTTTCTCTGATATGATGTATATCTCTCTGATATAAAGTCAGTCTCTCTGATGTTGTGTAGGTCTCTGATGTCATGTAAGTCTCTCTGATGTTATATAGGTATCTCAGATGTGATGTACATCTCTCTGATGTTGTGTATGTCTCTCTGATATAATGTAGATATGGCTGATGTAGCATAGGTCTCTCTGATGTGAAGTAGGTCTCTCTGATGTTGCATAAGTCTGTCTGATATGATGTAGGTCTCTCTGAAATAATTTAGGTCTCTCTGATGTTGCGTAGGTCTCTAATGTGATGTAAGTCTCTCTGATGTTATGTAGGTATCTCGGATGTGATGTACATGCCTCTGATACTGTGTAGGTCTCTGGTGTGATGTTGGTCTCTATGATGTTGTTTAGGTCTCTCTAATGTTGTGTAGGTCTCTCAGATATGACATAGGTCTCTCTGATGTGATGTACATCTCTCCGATGTGATGTATGTCTCTCTGATGTTATGTAGGTCTCTCTGACTATGTGTACATCTCTGTGATGTGATGTAGGGCTCTCTGATTATAATGTAGGTATCTGTGATCTTGTGTAGGTCTCTGATAGGATGCACATCTCTCTGATGTTATGTAGGTCTCTCTGATGTGATGTAGGTCTCTCTGATGTGATGTATGTCTCTATGATGTTGTGTAGGTTTCTGATGTGATGTAAGTCTCTCTGATGTTATGTCGGTCTCTCTGATGTTGTGTTGCTCTCTCTAATGAGAGATAAGTCTCTCTGATGTTGTGTAAGTCTCTCAGATATTATGTAGTCTCTCTGATTTGATGTAGGTCTCTCTGATATAATTTAGGTATCTCTGATGTTGTGTAGGTCTCTGATTTGATGTAAGTCTCTCTGATGATATGTAGGTCTCTCTGAAGTGATGTAGGTCTTTCTGATGTTATGTAGGTCTCTCTGATGTGATGTACTTCTCTTTCATGTTGTGTAGGTCTCTCAGATGTGATGGAGGTCTCTCTGATGTGATGTAGCTCTCTCTGATGTTGTCTAGGGTTCTCTTATTTTATGTAGGTTTCTTCGAGGCAAGAACAGAGCTCAGCACTACAGGTCTTTATGCTCCATATTAATTAAAAAATAACAATAGAAAACCCATATTTCAATATTTAACTTTTCATTTTGAAATAATTATAGATTCATTGGAATGTGCAAAGATCAAACAGGCAGGTCCCATCTACTGTGCCTCTAGTTTCTTCCAATGTGATCACATATTCTGTAACCATAGTAGACACAGGAAGCTGACATTGGTACAGTGTGTGTGTGGAGCTCTGTGCCATCTTTTTACGTATGTAAATGTAATAACTTGAAAGCACCATGGCAACAAAGACACAAAAGTATTACATGTTCATGTGACCCTTATTATCATTTCAATAATGTTGTAGAAATGGAATAATACAGCACAAGACCTTTTGCAGTTGACTCTTTTCATTGACTTGAGATCCATCCAAGCTGTTGCCCGTTAGTTTCTTTCTTTTTATTGACGAGTAGTGTTCCAGGATACAGATGTACCATAGTCTATTTAATCATTCACCCAGTGAGGAATACGTGGATTGCTCCCAGTCTTTTAGCTATTATAAGTAAAGCTGCAATGAATATTCATGAACAGACTTGTATATGGACTTAAATTTTTATTTCTCTAAGATTAATGCCCATGAGTATGGTTGTTGTGTATATTTAAGGGTTTTTGATTTTGTTGTCTGTTTGCAAACTAGTAAATTGTTCTTTAGCATGACTATATATTAATACATAGCACTATTTTACATTCCCAACAGCAGAGTATAAGAGATTCGCTTTTTCCACATAGTCAAAAGCATTTTTATTGTCACTATTTTTTATTTTAGCTGTTGTAACAGGTGTGTAGTGATAGTCATTGTGCTCTTAACTTGCACTGCTCTAATGGGAGTGGCATTAAACATCTTTTTATGTGTTTATCATCTGTATATCTTTTTTAGTGAAATGTCTCTTTACTTTGTTCATTTTTCTAATTGAAGTGTTAGAGTTATGTGTGTTTTACTGTTGAGTTTTGAGAATTATTTGGCATAAGTGTGCATATGTGTGTTTTACTGTTGCATTTTGAGAATTATTTGGCATAGGAAATTTATATATCCTTTTTCAGATATATAATTGGCAAATATTTTCTTCCTAATATGTAATTTTGTCTTATAATTTTTAATTTTCATAGAGTCTAACATATCAATGTTTTTTTTCATTTGTCATTATTTTGGTATCATTTCACATCTGGGTCTCGAGAACTGAAAGTTCATTTGATTTCAGGAGGAAAATGAGACAATCAATACTGAATCAAAAAGACTGTTATACCTAAAAACAGATGTCCTGGACTTGATTTGAAATAATCCAGTTTGGAAGGTAAGAAGAGGGAAAAGTGGATGGAGTTACAGATGAATGAGAATGGCCATAATTTGGTAATTGTTGTGCTAGAAGGAGAGGTACAGCAAGCTCATTGTATTACTCTTTCCACCTTTGCATACATCTGAAATTTTCATATCAAAATGTTTTTTAAAAAGAGTGACAATGCATGTCTTTTGACTAAATAATCCACTCTGGGAAACTTTCCCCTAAGAAAAAGATTGAAATGCTGAAAAAAGAAATCTATTTGTACAGAAATGTTCATAGCAACTTTATTTGTGAAAATGGAAGGACAAATCAGAAACCATACAAACTCTTAGGGAATGGTTATATAGCTACATTACATGCTCTCAAGGGACCATTATGAAGCCATTAAAGTGATGAATGTGGAGGCTGAAGATACATGAAAAGTTTTTTTTCTTTTTTGTAAAAAATAACAATAGACAGAAAAAAACAAAACATGATACTTCAACTGTAATTTATTCAGCCATGTATTGAAATAGCATGATTTTATATTTCTACAGAAAAATTTTAGTTTATTCCCCTTAAACAATGTAATAATAATCATTTTGGTTGCCATAAGAAAAGAATATGGGAATAAGATTCAGCCCCTTTGTACAGTATTGGCAGGAGTAGGCATCAGGGAAGGGAGGGACAGTGCAAGTATACCTGGAAGCAGTCCCCCCACACCCCTTTTGGGTAAGGCTGCACAGGGAACTGTCACAAGTACTCATAATCTGGAGATAAGCTCATCAGTTGATTGGAACATGATGCTGGCCAGGCAGGGCTGGCCTGAACAGGAGCTGTGCTCTCTATGATGTGGGAGCCCACCCACCCAGGCCTGGATGTCACTGTATGACATATATTCCCTGGAGCACACCAGCATCCCTGCCATCGCTGGACACATTCTCAACTTTGGTGGGACAATCTCAGGTGCCACAACCCTGTAAGACACCCCTAGTCTCACACATTGCCAATTTATCTGTTGAACTCCTGTTGCTTTGTACATCTTTAATTAAATAAAGTCATAAAAACTTTGTATAAAAAAGGCATCTCAATAATGTGTTAAAATTCCTGGTAGTTACACACAGGCACTTACTAAGACTTATGAGACTTATGAAAATTTAACAAAGGGGGATGCAAGTGCAAAAGACATTAAACTTTTAAGCCAATAAATAACTAATTTTAAAAAATTACTAAAGAGATATAGTTTAGTTGACTTATAGCTTAAAGAAACGACCTTCCTGTGTCACAGTACTCAGAACATATTCTCAACCCAACATATTCTCACCACCCACAGAAACCTGTTGTTTTAACTATTATGTTTTGGAGTAATTTGTTATACAGCAATAGATAATATAAAAATTTCTAGAATTCTTCTAGAAATTTTATTTAATGTGGTTTTTAATAATATATGTTTATTGACATTTTATTGATTTGTCCTTTTCCCTGTCTCTTATACAACTGCTAGTTTTTCAGCAAAACTTTTGTCAACTAGAAAAATAAATTAAGAGATGGGATCTTGCTATATTGTTCAGGCTGAACTTGAACTTCTGGACTCAATCAATCCTCTCATCTCAGCCTCTCAAGTAGACTACAGAAGTGTGCGACTACACCTGGCTAGAAAAAATTTTAGAAATAGGGCAAGATGGCATCTGAGTAACAGCTTCTGTGCAACCAGGCGCAGTGAGATTGGGGAGAGAAGACTCCAGGCATCTCTGGCTGGTGGGTTCTGCCCAAAAACTTCCCTTTGGTGATACAGAGAGTCAGTGAGAGACTTATGGACCCCATGAGGAGGACAAAAGTGATGGAAAACTGGCAAGTGGTAGGTGAGTTTGATCAGTGGGAGGATGCCCGCAGCTGTACCATAGCAACAGCGAGACTGCAAGCAGGAAAAGCCTTACCTGTGGGCTGTTTTTTGTTGTTGTTGTTGTTTGTTTGTTTGTTTGTTTGAATTGGGCACTTGATTAAACTGCCTTGGGAGATCTTGGGCTGGTGTGCACATGACCCTGGGCATTATCTGAAGCCCCTGTCTGAGCCACTGAGCCAGAAAGGAGCTAATATCATTCAGCTGTAGGATGCCTGCACAGCTACTGTAGGGAAGTTGCCCCTGTGGATTGCACTGTGGAGATCAGCTGGGAGACCTTGGAAAGTAATCTAGTGACTGAGCTGCCCAAAGATGGGGACTGAGATTCTGGGGAAGAGCAGAGATCTAAGTGTTTGGCAGATTGATAGCCTTGGCCCTCAGGAGCATAGAGTGAGACTGGCACACTGGATAAGTGGGCAACCATGCCAAGAGAGATCCCAGTGATAAGCTTTCCTTGGAAAGCTTCTGCTTAGCAAAGGTTCGCAGTCTGGAGTGTCTTTTAAGTGGGCTAAGGAGACATTTGGGCTCCCAAGCCTGCAGGGTCTGAGAAATCAGCAGAGGCCTCCAGTCTCCATCTTGTACAGCTGTATCAACATTGTGATTAACATCTCATACCTAAGAAGATCATGTGTTCCCTGGACAATATTCAGCAAGATATATATACTGTTTGGTTTTTTGGTTTGGGGGGGTGGGTTTGTTTTGCTTTGTTTTTTCTTAATTTCAACATTTTTTCTTGACACTTTTTTCCCCCTTTTGTTCTTTTCTCTCTTTTTTTCACTATTCTAGTTTAAATACAATCATCCATTTTTGCCTTCTTTAACAATTAGAATTTTATTTTTGCCAGTATTCCTGCCCCTATTATTTTGTCCCCCACTTTTCTCCTGTAAGGGCTTTTGTTTGTTTGTTTCACTTTGATTTATAGTATTTTTGTTTTTCCTCTCTACCTCACAGAGGTGGGGTACTGTATCTGATTGGTCTGGCAAAGAGCTGCTGACCTCAAGGAAACCACCCAACCCAGCACCCCCAGAGGTTGGGGTTTTTAAAGGTTGGGTCAAAGTACCCTACTATACACTTTTATTACTCCTGTCTCCTTCTTTCAGTGCCTTTCTTCTTTTTGTCAATATTTCCTTTTACTCACCCCCTCTTCTTTCTCTTTTTTCTTTCTTTTTAAATCTTTTTTTACTTCTTGCTCTTTAAACTTCTCATCCTTCTGCTCCTGTATGAAAAGGACTCATTAAAACTTGAGGCCAGAGGCACAGTAACTTAAAGAGCAAGAGGAAGTGAAAGAAAAATTAGGGCAAGGAAACAGAAACAAGAAAGCACTCATGAAGAAGAATCATCAGAAAAATCCTGAGAACATGAAATACCAGTCCAGAGCAACCTCTTCAAGGGAGGTAGCTACAGCAGAGGATTCCCCCTATAAAGAAATGTTATAAATGACAGAAGAGGAATTTAAAGTACAGATGATGAAAACAATGAAGGAAATTGCTGAGAAAGTGGAAAATAACCAAAAGGAAATCTAAAAACAGAATCAACTAAGAGAGGAATGATATGAAGACTGTAGAAAGGATATAGCAGAGGTGAAAGAACTGAAGCAGTCAATTAGGGAACTTAAAGATGCAATAGAAAATATCAACAACATATTAGACCATGCAGAAGAAAGAATCTCAGAGGTATAGGATAAAGCTCTTGAGATAACTCAAATAGTTAAAGAGGCAGAAAAGAAGAGAGAGAAAGCAGAACATTCACTGACAAAATTATGGGACTTTATGAAGCATTCAAACATATGAGTTACAGGTATCCCAGAAAGTGAAGAAGAATGCTCCAGAGGAATGGAAGCCATTATAGAGAATATTATAAATGAAAATTTCCCAAATATCACCAAAGATTCTGACATACTCCTTTCAGAGGGATATCAGTCCCCTGGTTGCCTCAACTCAAACAGAGCTTCTCCAAGACATATTGTGATGAATCTATCTAAAGTTAAGACAAAAGAAAAGATTCTGCAAGCTTCTAGGACTAAGCACAAACTGACCTACAAGGGCAAATACCTCAGGGTGACTGCAGACTTCTCTAATGAAACTTTCAAGGCATAAGATAGTGGTCATCTATCTTTAATCTACTTAAACAGAACAATTTTCAGCCCAGAGTTCTATATCCTGCTAAGTTAAGCTTTAAAGCTGACAGAGAAACCAAATCTTTTACTGATATGCAAAAGTTGAGGAAATTTGCCACAACAGAACTAGCTTTACAGGAAATATTTCAACCTGTTCTACACACTGACAATCACAATGGACCTTCAGCAAAGTAAATATTCAGAAATTAAAGGTCAGAACCTAGATGCCACAATGATGCAAAAGACAAAACGAAGCAATGGACTTGCACAAAATAAGATGAATAGAATGCTACTTCACTTATCAATTATCTCAATAAATCTCAATGTCTTGAATTCCCCACTGAAGAGGCATAGATTGGCTGATTGGATTAAAAAACACAAGCCACATATTTGCTGTCTGCAGGAAACACACCTCATGTCAAAAGACAAGTTAAAACTCAGAGTTAAGGGTTGGAAGTCAAATTTTCAGGCAAACAGAATTCAGAAGAAGAGAGGGGTTGCAATCTTATTTTCAGATACATGTGTATTTAAAGCAACTAAAGTCAAAAAAGCCAATGATGGTCACTTCATATTGGTCAAGGGAAAAATACAAGACATTTCGATTGTAAATATTTATGCACCCAATTTAAATGCTCCCAGATTCTTGAAACAGACCTGGCTTAATCTGAGCAATATGATATCCTATAACACCATGATAACAGGGTACTTTAACACCCCTCTCTCAGAACTGGGAAGATCCTCTAAACAGAAACTAAACAAAGATATTAGAGATTTAAATGAGACCCTAGAACAACTGTGCTTGATAGACGTATATAGAACACTCCATCCCAAAGATAAAGAATATACATTCTTTTCATCATCCCATGAAACATTCTCCAAAATTGATCATATCCTAGGACACAAAACAAAACTCAACAGAATTAAAAGAATTGAAATTTTACCTTGCATCTTCTCAGACCACAAGGCACTAAAAGTGGAGCTCAACTCCCAAAAAAATGTTCAACCTCACACAAAGGGATAGAAGTTAAACAACCTTATGCTGAATCAGAGTTGGGTGCAGGAAGAAATAAAAAAGGAAATCATTAACTTCCTTGAGTATAACAAATGAAGAAAAAGCTGCAAAAACTTGTGTGATACAGCAAAAGCAGTTCTGAGAGGAAAATTTATCACTTTAGATGCCTACATTTGAAAAACAGAAAGAGAGCACATCAACAAACTCACAAGCCATCTTATGGAATTGGGGGGAAAAAGAACAATCTAAGCTTAAACCTAGCAGAAGAAAAGAAATATTCAAAATTAAATCAGAGATCAATGAAATTGAAAACAAAAGAATCGTTCAGAAAATTAATGAAACAAGGAGTTGGTTTTTTGAAAAAATAAATAAATTTAGTAAACTGTTGGCCAGACTAACTAGAAATAAAAAAAATAAAATCCCTAGTAACCTCACTCACAAAAGATAAAGGGGAAATAATAACTGATGCCACAGAGATACAAGAGATTATCTGGTATGCTACCAGGAACTTTATGCCCAGAAATTTGACAGTGTGAAGGAATGAATCAATATTTGGAATCATACCCTCTCCCTAGACGTAGCCTAGATGAAATAGATCTCCTGAACAGACAAATTTCAACCACTGAGATTAAAGAAATAATAAAAAATCTCCCAACAACAACAACAACAACAACAAATGCCCTGGTCTGGATGGCTTCACACCAGAATTCTATCAAACCTTCAAAGAAGAGCTTATTCCTATACTTCAGAAATTATTCCAAAGAATTGAGGAGGAAGGAATCTTCACCAACATGTTCTATGAAGCAAACATCAACCTGATGCCAAAATCAGGAAATGATCCACCTAACGAGGAGAACTTTAGACCAATTTCACTAATGATTATAAATGCAAAAGTTCTCAACAAAATCCTAGCCAATAGATTACAGCTTATCATCAAAAAGTCATACATCCTGATCAAGTAGGTTTCATCCCAGGGATGCAAGGCTGGTTCAATATATGCAAGTCCATAAACGTTATTCAACATATCAAAAGAAGCAAAAACAAAGCCCATATGATCCTCTCAATAGATGAAGAAAAAGCATTTGATAAAATCTAGCTTCCTTTTCTAATTAGAACACTGAAGAGTTTAGACATAGGTGGCACATTTCTTAAACTGATCAAAGCTATCTATGCCAAACTCACATCTAATACTCTACTGAATGAAGTTAAACTGAAAGTTTTTCCACTTAGAACTGGAACCAGACAAAGTTGTCATCTGTCACCATTACTATTCAACATAGTTCTGGAAGTTCTAGCCCATTCAATTAGGCAAGAAAAGAAAATAAAGGGCACCCAAATGGGAGCAGAGGAGGTCAAACTCTCCCTCTTTGCTGATGATATGATCTTATACTTAGAGAACCCTAAAGACTCAACCACAAGACTCTTGGAAGTCGTCAAAATACAGGATATAAAATCAACATCCACAAGTCAGTTGCCTTTGTATACACCAACAATAGCCAAGATGAGAGGTTAATTAAGGATGCAGCTCCCTTCACCATAGCCCCAAAGAAAATGAAATACTTAAGAATATACCTAACAACAGAGGTGAAGGACCTCTATAAAGAAAATTATGAAACTCTAAGAAAGGAAATAGCAGAGGACTTTAACAAATGGAAGAACATACCACACTCATGGCTGGTAAGAATTGTTAAAATGTCTATACTTCCAGAGAAATCTACCGATTCAACACCATTCCTATTAAAATACCAACATCCTATTTTCAAGACTTGGGAAAAATGATTCTGCATTTTGTATGAAACCAGAAAAAAAAAACCCGTATAGCTAAGGCAGTTCTTGGTTAAAAACAAAGCCGGGGGTATCACCATACCAGATTTTAGGCTGTACTACAAGGCCATAGTGGTCAAGACAGCATGGTACTGACACAAAAATACAGACATAGACATTTGGAATTGAATAGAAAACCAGGAAATGAAACCAACAACTTACAACCACCTAATCTTCTATAAACCAAACAAGAATGTCCACTGGAGAAAAGACTCCCTATTCAATAAATGGTGCTGGGAGACTGGATATCCACATGTAAAAGACTGAAATTGGACCTGCACCTTTCTCCACTCACAAAAATTGATGCAAGATGGGTAAAGGACTTAAATTTAAGGCATGAAACAATAAAAATCCTCAAAGAAAGAATAGAAAAAACACTGGAAGATATCGGCCTGGGAAAAGACTTTATGAAGAAGACTGCCATGGCAATAGCAACAACAGCAATAATAAACAAATGGGATTTAATTAAAATGAAAAGCTTCTGTACAGCTAAGGAGACAACAACCAAAGCAAATAGACAACCTACCCAATGGGAAAGGATATTTGCATATTTTGAATCAGACAAAAGCTTAATCACTAGGATCCATAAAGAACTTAAATTAATCTACAAGAAAAAAACCAACAATCCCATACATCAATGGGGAAGAGAGATGAACAGAACCTTCTCTAAAGAAGACAGATGAATGGCTAGCAAAAACATGAAAAAATGCACATCATCCCTAATTATTAGAGAAATATAAATTAAAACCACCATGAGATAAAATCTAACCCCAGCAAGAATGACCCACATCACAAAATCTCAAAACTGAAGATGCTGGGGCCAATGTGGAGAGAAAGGAATACTTTTACACTGCTGGTGGTACTGCAAATTAATATAACCTTTTGGAAGGAAGTATGGAGAAATCTCAAAGAACTCAACCTAGACCTCCTGTTTGATCCTATAATCCAATTACTGGGCATCTATCCAGAAAGAATAAAAACCTTTTATTATAAAGATACTTGTGCTAGACTGTTTATAGTAGCTCAATTTACAATTGCTAAAATGTGGAAACAGCCTAAATGTCCCCCAACCCAGGAATGGATTGGCAAGCTGTGATATATGTTTACCATGGAATACTATTCAACCATTTAAAATGTGGAGATTTTGCAACATTTGTATTAACCTGGATGGAGATGGAACACTCTATTCTTAGCGAAGCATCACAGGAATGGAGAAGCATGAATCCTATGTATTCAACTTTGATATTAGGACAATTAATGACATGGTGGGGCATGGGGGAAGGGGAGAGCAGACATAGAGAGAAGGAGGGAGGAGTGAGGGAAAGGAAAAGAAAAGAAAATAGCAACTAATTCTCACATAAATTGGATTTAATTTACCAAAGTACATTACTTGAACATTAATTTTTAATTCTACTGGTTAAAATGTTGTTTAGGATATTGCATCCTCATTTATAAGTGAATTATGTTTGTAATTTCCTTTTATAATAATATATTTTTTCCAATTTTAATATTAGTTGTATCCAGATGAAGTAGAATGATTTTGAAGTATTTCTTCTTTTTCTGTTGTCTATAAGATTTGGCATGGTCTGTTTTTTGAAATTATCTTTTATTTTTATTTATAAATACTAGTTGTCTATTTTTTGAGACTTTGGAAAAAAAAAAATAAGAAGTTAACTGATGACTCCATACTGAACCTCAGAGTCAAAGCATTCTATGATAGACATACTCTTATCTGCCAGTGTGAATGTTACTTTTTTTGCATTATTATTATTATTATTATTTTATTGCTCAATATTTCATTGCAACAATCATCTGATTGCTTTTCTGAATGTATTTATCTTCATTCATTCTTTATGAGGTTTTTGTTTCTAGTCCTTATCTTAAACATTGTTATTGTTATTAAATTTTAAGCCTTTTTAATTTTGTGAAGGCAAAAAGTGGAAACATATGTATATGTATAGAGAAAACAAAATAAAGTAATATTTAGAAATATGATTTTACAAATGCAAAAGGACTTCTTTATCTATAAACTGTATATTCATATGATGTGAACCAGAAAATATTTGTGATGTAAACAATAACCTTATGGTGAAAAGAATTTGTATTTTTAAGATGTGTAATAATTTGAAATCTCCTTATCATCTCTGATCATCAAAACCACCCTGAGATATCACCTAACCCCAGTGAGAATGGCCCACAAAGTCTCAAAGATGCAGATGCTGGTGTGGATGTGGAGAGAAGGGAACACTTTTACATTGCTGGGGGGTCTGCAAACTAATACAACCGTTTTTGGAAAGAAGTATGGAGAATCCTCAAAGAACTCAAACTAGACCTCCCATTTGATCCTGCAATCTCATTACCAGGTATCTACCCAGAAGAAAAAAAAACCTTTTATCATAAGGACATTTGCACTATACTGTTTATCATGGCTCAATTTACAATTGCCAAAATGTGGAAACAACCTAAATGCCCACCAGTTCAGGAACACATCACAAGCTGTGGTATACGTATAGCATGGATATCTGGCCACTAAAAAGATGGAGACTTTACATCTTTTGTATTAACCTGGATGGAGGTGGAAGACATTATTCTTATTAAAGCATCACAAGAATGGAGAAGCAAGAGTCCAGGTACTCAGTTCTGATACAAAATCAATAGATGAGCTAATACACATCCACATAAGAGAAAAACTCAAATTGATTCGGGGGGGGAGGGAGGGAGAGAGATGGGGATTATGGTGTATGGCTCACCTCTTGGGGCAGGACAAAATTATCAGAGAGGCTTTACATAATAGTGTAACCTAATTCTTTGTACCCTCAGTGAACCTGAAACAATAAATTAAAACAAATAATTTGAAATCTTTTATATTAATATTAGTTTCAAAACTTTTTGTGTATAATGTTTCATTATGTGAAATGTATTTTATTTGTAATATTGTCTTTAACATTTATACTGAAGAGAAATAAATGGAAAGGAAAAATGAATAAATTATAGAGCTTGAGAAACATAGAACCCTTTATTGGTGAAAATATTTCTCATCTGACACTGATCTTTAGATCTTTAAGATGTTTCTTGACAGACAAAAGTATTATTGTTTGAAACACACACCAGAGTTAAATTATTTATTTTTGAGAACTAATATAATGTAATTTAAATTTCTTTCAATGCTTTTTGTGAGTTTTTCTGTAGTTGCATTTTTTTCCCTTTCATCAAGAGTTTAAAACTAATAGTTACTGCCATAGAGGTCTTCTTGGGTTTTGAAAGAAAGGCTACAGGTTTCAAAGTCTTAGATTTGCTCACCTTCGTGTATGAATTGGCGGGCTTACTCTGTAATGACACTGTTGATGGACTACAGAAGAGAGGATTTGCATTTTGCCTTTGGCAGTAATCCAATGAGAAACAGATTCATTTTCAAATGCCTCCACAGAAATCACATAATGAAAGTCTTCACACCGAGTGTGAGCACAGACAGATGTCCCGTCTGACTGAAGGAAGGAAGGTGAAGTCTGGAATGATTATGCACCAGGAAAGCCGGACTTAGTTAACTCAGGGGAAACAAAACCCTTCCTGATGCTGAACAACCATGAAAGTGATAAATCTAATGATAAAAACTAAGACTACTAATGTCTCTGGCTTAAGAAGCAATTTTATTGATATAATTGAAATATGATGGAACAATGAAGAGATAGTGCAAGAAAATATTTAAGTAACCAATACCTTAGTGGTATACCAAAGTAACTTATGGAAGAGAGAACATTTGCTTTTAAGAAATGGATTTTGGAGAATACAAAGGTAAAAAAGCTGTATTTTACTTTGATAGTACAGTAGAAAACCTCCATATTGAGTGTCTTTTAGTAACAAGTGAAATTGTGCAGAGCTCATGCTGATGCCCATTAGACGTTTAACATTCATAAGTGTCTTCTATGCCACAAAAATCGTGTTCGTGAAACTTATAGATGGGTGGCCTGTCATATAAACCATGGCATTAAGCCTCATAATATAAGAGAATTAGAAGCCAATGCACACATGTTCAGTAAGTATAATTGAAAAAATAGACATAGAAGTCTCCTTGAAAAAATAGCCACAGAAATATTGATACACAATATGAGATTTATTCAGGAAAAAATATAGGGTTAATAGTTGATCAGAAGTTACCATGATTTATTATTTTTAAGAAAAAATATGCTAAGATGAAAAATTAAGAATGTAGAATATGTGAAACAAGCTTCCAATTGTATCATGTCTTAGTCATACTCGTATTAATCTTGTTTGCTAAGTACTATTAAGTAGTTCTATATATGTAATATTCTACTATGCAGCATATTTAATGAAAACTATTGAAATACATAGCTAATCATACAAATTAGAAATAGAAAATGGTGTTTTACATCTGTAGTTCTGCAAATTCAAAAGTACACGTTACCTGGAGCTAATTCCAAAGGCTGATGATGACAACCACATCCGGCTTTTTATTCATGAGGATGACCCTCTTATTCTTTGGAGAGGCTTTGACCTTTGTGCTATTCCCAGAAATGTGCTGTCCTATTTGGGGTCTTCTTTTTAACCTGGGTCATTGTTTTTATTAGCTGAGTGATGAGATAGAGGTGAAGATCTGAAGCAGAAGACAGGAAGCAGCTGACTGACCCTTCCAGGGCCACATGCATACATGTTTCATTAAGCTCTCCAGATTTCATGACCTATAAAGAAACTCTGAAGGGAATGGTTTTATTGAGTTTGGATAAGAAGAAGCTGTGAGCTGTCCTGACGGCAAACTTTAAAATGTATTTGAAGCTACTCAATAACTGTTGCCCAACTGTTCTTTATTTTACATAGAGGCATAACTTATACAGAGGAGATGATCCTTAAAACTGTAGCTAAAGAAACTCCTGATGCAATGTAAGTAATGGCTGGAATGTAGGAGAAAGAGGCAGAACAACACCTTCTTCGCAGTGATTGGGTTTTGGAGGTTCCTTCTTGAACGTGGAGGATTGGATCTCATGTGATTCCCCAAAGCATGGACTTCTGTTTGCAAAGGCAAGATGAAATAAGAAGCAGTGTTAATATAAACCCCACACCCTAAAATATCAAGACCCAGGTTATTGTAATAGGAGCCATATTAGCCATTTAGAGGGTTTTGTTTTCACAAAATTATTTTATCTAATAAATAATTGTATATTTTAACCATATTGATCAGCATTTAAAAGTTACATTTTTCTTCTTAGATAATTTCTAGTATATCTGGACTGGTATTAATTATTTCTAGGTGGATGGACACATGTCTCAGAAGTAGAAGGGACCTAGAAGAGCACTCTGAGAAGGAGGCAGCCTTTTAAATCTGCACCTCATATCCACATGAGCCCCACAGACAGTCTCTGCCACAGGGAGCCATTGGCATCAACATGGATTTGATGGAACAATCACTGTGCATTGCTGATATAGATCAATACAAGATGAATCTAAGAAAGGACTCCACCCTAAAATAAAAATAAAAAAGAAAGAAAGAAAGGTCTCCAGTTGGGCAAGTGAACCACTCACTGGAATTTTGAGTCCACTGCTTCCCAGTTATGTTACTTAACTTTTGTAAGCGTCATTTGTATAATGGGGTAATAACATGGGAAATGTCTTTGAAAGTGAGCACTGAGAGGTGTTCAGGAAATAAAGCAAAAAAGGCACTCAGAAAAATGCCAGCACATGGTGACTGGTGCTCAATAAATGGACAGTATGGTTATTGGTCCTGAAAGACCCCCACATTCTCAGATCTTTTTGAGAGAAGGGATATTGTTCTTTAGGAGTATCATTCAAGAAGTGTCTACATAGGGATTCAATTACTCTTTTTCAAAGGTGCAGTGCCATTCAGTGTCTTTTAGTAACAAGTGAAATTGTGCAGAGCTCATGCTGATGCCCATTAGACGTTTAACATTTATAAGTGTCTTCTATGCCACAAAAATCGTGTTTGTGAAACTTATAGATGGGTGAAACTTATAGAAACTTAAGAACTGTAAAGAAGGGTGGCACCTGTGGCTCAAGGAGTAGGGGGCGCCGGCTGCATATATTGGGGGGGAGGGTGGGTTCAAACCTAGCCTCAGTCAAAAACTGCAAAAAAAAAAAAAAAAAAAAGAAAGAAAGAAGGAGGGAAAGAAAGAAAGAGAGAGAGAAAAAAAGAGAGAGAATTGTAAAGAAAAGTATTTTATCGGGTGGAATTTGAGTAATCCCTATGTTTTCTTGTTATATTCTAGGTTCTTTGAGGTGCCGTTGGGTAGAGGAACCTTTGCCCCTTTGGCAGTCTCTGCAGAATGAGCACTGTGTGAATGAATGATGATTATATACTTAGTAATTTCAGAGTAATTCAGAGTTCACTGGTCAAGTTCATGCCTACAATTTTTTATTTCATTTGTCTTCAGCTGGCCTGATTCTCATTATCTGTGAAGAGTCACATAAAATGATTTATCAAACTTTCCAACAAAACTCCTAAAAGTCAGCCAGTTGGTACAGAAGAAAATAAAATTCCTATAGTGAATTTTATTTTGCTTAGTGTCTTCTTACTGTTGAAGGAGTTCAAAGTCCTCCCCAAGCTGGTCCTAAATGATACTGTGTTTGCTTCCCTTGGCTTCCCTCTGGCTGTTCACCTGAGGTCCAGGAACATGCCTTCCTGCTGTTCCTTCCATGAGGAATGGAGTTGTCCTCTTCATCTGTATGTTCTTCTCTCTCTCTCTCTTTTTTTTTTTTTTTTTTTGGCTGCAGGGTTTGAACATGCCACTTCTGGCATATGGAGCCAGCGCCCTAATCCATTGAGCCATAGGTGCCACCCATGTTCTTCTCTTTAAAGTCTTTGAAAAGACAGCACAAATCCCTTGCTCTGTCCTTACCAAGACAGATATCTCTCTCTCTTCCCCACCCCCCACCTGTGTTTTCTCCTCAACTGGACTGCATCGCCTGAAGAAGATCCTGCATGTTTTGGCCTCACCACACTGGGTGTGTAGAGCTTCAGTACAGATGCTGCTCTGTTAGCTCATTACAGAATCCCAGAATAACTCCAATTCACTGAAACTACCGACAACACTGTCAGAACAAATTAACAAACAAACAAAAAGCCTTATTGAAGGTTTATCAGGAGCCAGGAATAGTGCTTTAAAAAATATTGATTCATCTAATATGTTAACTCATTGTATTTATTTAAATGTGCACTTCCCATGAGCCGGTGCTTTACATGCAAGTCTCATGTCTCATTTAATCCTCATTTCAATACCATAAAATAGCTATGATAATTACTAGTTTAGAGATAAGGAAACCGAGGTTCAAAGAAAGCACATTCCCAAGGTTAATGGCTGGTTGGAGGTGGAATTGAAGTTCAGACCGAATGGGACTGGCTCTAACGTGCAGGTTGCCCCTTGTGCTACACTGCATGGACTCCATGCTGTCCTGCAGACAAACCGGCTGAGACCCACTCCAGGAGAGCTTTCAGAGCTGCAGCCTGCCTGCTCCTGGGATAGAACTATGGTTGAGATGCTGTTGGGCTTTTTCTGCTGGCAAAGGCACCAGTGGAAATTTCTGTACAGTGTTAGAAAGGTTTAAGCAATCTAATCATAGATAAGTAAATCATGCTATGCTTATAAGACCGCCATCAGTGGCCAGGTAGATTTTGTCTGTCTTACAAAATCTTCACTACAATACCACGTGGGCACAGTTGGAATTCTGCTGGTTCTGAAGCATCAAAACTCTAAGGTATGCAGTAAGCCCATGCGTGAAAGGGGACTTCACACAGAGGATACTGGGAGTGGGCAGCTGTAGAAAACCCAGTCTATTCAGAGAAATTAGATACAAAACCCCAAACAAAAAGCACTTTTCTGAGTACTGCTCAGTAATTTCATCCCCAAGTAATGTAATACTGTAAAAGCAATACAAAGGTAATTTTGGAGGGCACCAGGAAATGGGTTTTCTCTGTCCTTGGCTGGTGGTTATATGTATCAGAAGCACTTTTCAGGAGACAATTTGCAAATGCATATTGAAATCATCCCTCTGAATTAGCACTCCAGATCCCTCTGAGCTAAAGAGAAAAAGGCAGAAAACACAGGGCAGTGGGAATCATCTCCTTGAAGGCACCTGTATTCTTCATCATGACCAACCAAATTAAGCATTCATCTGCATATTTGTTGAGTTAAGGATGTGGGTGAGGGTATTTTATTATGTTATTTTTTCCATGTTAACAAGCAACTCAAAAAGATCACAAGAACACACAATGCACAGCAAAAAGTCTCCTACCCACTCCCCATCGCCACCCAGTTCCTCTTCCCAGAAGCAACAAGTTACTGGCTTATGAATTCTTCCAGAAATATTCTATACAAACATACACACAACACAACAAAGTCCTTGTGACACAGAAGTTCTTCAGTATCAGCAGGGATTGGTTCCAGGACCATTCCCTCTCCCCACTCCCACTCTACCCCTGCAGATACCAAAATCCTTGGATATTCAAATCCTCATATAAAATGGCATACTATTTGTGTACAACCCACGCATATCCTCCCATATACTTTAAATCATGTCTGGATCGCTTACAATACCTAATGTGATGCAAATGCTGTGTAAATAGTTGTGTGCTGCCTTTGTTTCCTATGTGTGTTATTTTTATTGTAATTTTTAATTTTTTAAAATATTTTTGATACCCAGCTGGTTGAATCCATAGATGTGGAACCCACAGATATGGAGGACAATTGTATATTTGTTATTCAGGTGACAGATGTTTTCTTTTGAAGTACAGTCAACAGGGGTAGAAGACTCTAAGGTAGTAGTTACAGAACAGGTTGCTTACCTGGATAAAGTGGCCCTGAATATGGAGCCCAGTGTTTTCCATGGCCGCAAACATTTTCTGCCCTTCCCCAGTGTCTGGGCCCCTCTGCGCTGCCCACATCTGTCTGCTATGCTCCCCCTACTGCATTCACCCTCTTTTTTGAAATGCTGGCTTGTGATAGCACATCCTTAGTAGCCTCCTGAGAAAGTATGATAGTGAAATGTTTACATGTCTGAAAATCTCTTTATTCTACCCTTTCCCTTGATTCATAGCTTGGCTGAGTATAGAAATTCTAGGTTGAAAATAATTTCCTTTCTGACTCAGAAAGCATCACTCTAGTGTTTCCTAGGGCATTTGTGGAGAAATCTAAAGCTACACTAACTCCTGCTCCTTTGCATCTTTCATCTGTTGAGAGCAGGAACAAACAAACAAAGCAGCATTCCCATTCATCCTACTATTCTCCAGTCCTTCACCAAGCAAGACGTTCATACAGTCTGGTCCTTTCCCTAGGAGTGGAAGTGGTGATGATCTATGAGGCTTCTTTGAAACTGAGGGTTCCATTGTGAAGACATAGATGGTATTCTGAATCCCTCTCTGAATATGACAAGTTTTTACTATCACCACTGTTTAGGGATCAAAGCTCTTCTTGACTCCACTGACTTGGGGGAAACACGTTAATTTGGTCTAATAGACTTTTAATGAGAAGTCTAAATTACAGAACATATTGAAACCATTGCAGGCGTCTAAGTTGCAGTGGAGGGAGCTTGGGCCTGTGTTCTACTAAGTCCAGCTTTGCTATGGCCTGAGCTACTTAACCTCTCTGAGCTACTGCACTCCTGTCTGTAAAAAGGTATAATGCCCATGTCACAGGGTTATCATGATAATTAAACATATTACATTCAGTTGTTTAGTTCATTGTACAACAAAACTCCATACTTATGTAAAATGCATTCTCATAGTCATTTAAATTAGATAAGTAGTGTTGTTTAGTGTAGTTCCTTAGGGAGACTGCTTTCATGTATAGAAAAGAGCATGTTATTTGCATATTTGTTTATGTTAATGTACTTCCACATTGCTCAGTAACTGTTCTATGTAATTTAAATGTTTTGCCATATTAATTAGTTTAACAAATCCTTTCTTCCAAAGCATCATAAAAGTAGACTTTAGCCCAGTTCCCTGTCCAAATTATTAGAAATTTCAAATAGATAAATTTTATTACAGTTTTATTTTTTTCATTTAGAGAAACATAAAATTGCCACTCTGAAATAGTAAGCCTTTTCTGAGAACACTGAAACAACATTGGGTTTTGGTGATTTGACATCAATGGAACCCTGTTATTAGTACTTGAAGCTGAATGGGATTTTTTAATGAAAAATAAAATAGGATAGAAATGACTTAAAGGAAGAAGTGGCAGCTTTATTTATTTATTTATTCATGACAGAATTATGGAGACATAATTTATAAAAGCCCCAAACAAGGCAACAGTGACTGAAGATTGGAATGAAGGAGGTGCCAGACACTGGTGACATTAGACGTTGAACTATGGGGAGCCTTGCCCTTTCTACATATTGACATTTAGGTCAAAGAAATAAAATAAACCTGAACTATCAGAGTTCTGTCAGGTAGAAATATAGTCCAGTACAGTTAAGTATGCAAAGGGAGATCCACCCAAAATTGAAACCAAATAAGAAAAGCATAGAAGTTATCTCTTTTTCTTCCTATCACAAATTTCTCTTGGAAAAACGTCTTATTTCTTATATTTCCACAAATTTATGAAAAGAATTTGGTATAGTTTGGTCTTTGATCAAATAAAGTCATACATTTATTCCACATATATTTGCTGATCGTCTACGATGTGCCAGGCACAATTCTGGGTGCTGTGAATGCAGCAGTGAGTAAAGCAGGCGACCTCTCCTGACTTCATGGAGCTGCTACGCTAGAGATAAGTTAGGATCAAATCGGGCAAGAAACCCTGAGTGGCAGACGCTCCAAGTAAGAGCAAATGATCCTGACCCACAGTCATCTCTATCTTGGTGCTGGAGAGAACCAAAAGTCTTGGGTATCCTTTGGCTCTAGAATGCTCCACGTTCCAGGAAGCCCGGTGGCGTCTGAGGAGGAGTGATGGTGCTTCTGAGGACAGGGGAACTTCAAAACAGCTAACACTATTTTGAGAGTGCTGGAGAGAGCCCAGGGTTATCCAAACATGAAACTTTTCTTCCTGTTTTCCTGTTGCTTCCCAGATGGGGTGAGAGAGAACGCTGATCTTCCTACTGGTACTCCCACGGAAATTTCTGGCACCATTTAGCTTTTTCTGTCCTGCTTTTTTCCTACTGCAAATTCTCCCTGCTTTGTCTCCCCTGGACACAGAACCAAGATAAACATCCATCCAGTCAAGCTCCTCAACATGAAATAGAGGACCTTAGCTTTGACTTATTAGAATAAAGCTTCCATTTCTTCTAAAGAAGAAAACAACAAATTGTATGTGCGGACATGTGTATAGATATGCACATACATATAAACTTGGAATGTTTCAAAGGTCACTGTGGTTTTGCAGAAATGGTGACAATGTTATTCTCCATTCTCCTTTCTGATCACATCCAAAGACATGGTGTCTTACTTGTACAAGTTATTTGATTTTATTAAATACAATGGCACAGAGTTTCTGAGCCAGATCAGACTTCACAGGTCAGCTAGCCCAAACCCTCATTTGACAGATACAGAAACTGAGACCCAAAGCAGTTAAGAAACTTTCCCTGGTACAAAGTGAATCAGCAACAGAGTGAGAGGTCCTGACTCCAATCTTACAGTTGTTGCCCTCAATGCAGGTGCACGCTGAGCAGCATTCTTAACAGAATCCCCATGTCCCGGAGACCTTGTGGTTTGGGGAGGAAATGGAAATCTCTTGCAGAGAGGTTTCACAGGGAGGCAGGAAAAGCACCCAGCACATAGAAGCAGCAAAATCTCCCCAAGAGTGACCTGAAGCTTCCTATGGCACTTGAGGTATTTCTGACCGCACTCAGAGCACTTCTTCAGCCTGTAGGTGGCACACCCGGGCATAGTTGTTTACTATAGTGGTCTTTGTGACTCCTGTGTTTGAGGACTTTGGTTCATGTAAGACACACTATTGAATAATCAAATTCTAAAATGTGCGTGATTCTTATCATATAACCCCAGCCAATAGCAAGGACATGCCATCACATGCGGAGTAGCACTTAACTTGTGCATGTGTGAACAGACCTCCTTTGCATCACAGTGAGTTTCTAAAGCTGATCTTGTATGAAGACAGACTGCAGTTAGATGGGCTGTGGTTGCCATAGGAACACGGCCTTTGGTGTCTGGTAGCAGTGTTATACGTGTCTGCGTGGTGTGCATGCATGTGTGCGGTGGATGTGTTCTTGACCAAAAAGGAGCTCCCACAGACAAGTAGCACCCACAATGGATAGAATCAACTTATTTACCCAAGAGTCCTGCATCATTCATTTGGCTTAGAGATGATTTGTTAGCTCTCATGTGAATTAATTATTTAATTTGCCATCGTCTGATTTGCCTCTTCAGCATTGAGAAGGACTTCGAGGTGTTAACTGGAAGTGCCCTTTCTTTCCTATGCTACCTACCCAGTTTGAACTGCTGCCTTTTCCCCCCACCTTTGGAAAATGTCTACAGAGCAAACAGAATCATTTAAAATTATGCTAATGCCCAGAGCTTCTTTTAAAATGGTGGACACTTACCAAATTTTTGTAAGTGAGAGTAACTGACAAAAATCTCTCAAAAACTTGGGTTAATCCCTACAATTCTTCCCATTTTCTCCTGCCTCTTCAATTTATTTAAAGATACAGGTGAAGGCGACTGTTCACCTATCAGTCAAAAAACACAGTGGCCTGGAAACAGAAAAAGCCTGTCCTTCATAGTCATAGGACCTCTGGGACACCTGTTGGCCAGGCTCCTGGAGCACATCACCCTGCAGTGAGAAGCACAAGCCGATTGCTGGACCTCTAGAATGGGCATTTATAAAAGAGTTCACAGACTAAGACAGGCCTGAGCAACAGACTGGCTGTGCTGTTACTTTATTTCTTCTGAAGTGGGTACATAGTCTCTGGAAATGCTGAATAACAGGGAATGAGTGTGGAGAATTTAATTATGGGTGTTGATTAGGCAGCTGGATAATTGGGACTGATTATGGTGTCTGCATAACACAACAAGACAGAAGTGTCCCTGGTCAATGTAAAATGGGTAAAAATTTGCTGGGTTGTTCCCTTTCTGAAGACTTGAAATTTGACTACAGTTGCCAAGTATTCTCTGCTAATGTGTTCTCTGTATAAATGTATTTGGAAGGATGCTTTGTCCAGGGATGTTGTGAACACTTCAGAATATAAATGGTTAGTGAACCTGAAAAGGGTTCAATATATAAATAATAAATAATATAATAAATGGTATAAACAAATATAACAGTATAATAAATAATATAAACAAATATAATAATATAATAAATAATATAAACAAAAATAAATAAATAATAAATAAAAATGAAAAGCTCTATATTTTATCTTGTTAACCACCCTAATACTGTCAAAAATGGGGTTAGCAGGCACACACCTGCATGGAAGGGATAAGTATAAAGAAGGGACCCCATCTGTAAAGCAGGGAGAAAGTCATAATTTTTTTAGCCAGTATTCACATTTTTAGGAAACTTAATTACCAGAACTTAGCAATCTATATTTTCATTATTCTGAGTTAAGAATTATCCTTTCCTCTCTAATGACTCAGAAGAATATAATGTTCCAAAGCAGAATTTTCTTGTTTTTTTCCTTTTTTATCCATTCGTTCAATGAGTGTATTAAACGTTCCCTATGTCCAAAGCACTGCTAAGTACCCATCATAATACAATTTCACAGATGCTTAACACCCAGGGACACTGTTAATAGGTTTCTGCTTCTAATCACACAAAAGGAAGGAATGGACATCACTCCACCTCTTCTGCATCCTGACAACCAGCTCTCATTTCCATCTGCACTGGGCCTGGCCCCAGATAGCACTGATCTTTAATTAGCTACCTTCACTCTGCACAAATTTTTTCAATACCAATTAGGACTATATGTGAATTAAGAGTCAATGAGGTTTTGTTTTAGGTGAAACCTCCAATTTTAATTTTTTTAACTATTATAGTTACATAAAATTATAGTTGTATATATTTATAGGGTGCATATGCTGTTTTGATACAGGCATGCAATGTGTATTAATCACTTCAGGGTAATTGGGGTATCCATCACCTCAAAGAGTTATCATTTTTTTACATTAGGAACATTAATTCTATTCTACGTTTTTAGTTATTTTAAAGTATACCATAACTTATTGTTGACTATAAGTTTTTGTTTTACTATCAAATCTTGTTCATTCTATCTATCTGACCATATTTTCACACCCATTAATGACCCTCACTTCATCCAATCCTCCCCACTACTCTTCTTAGCCTCTGGTAACCATGCTTCTACTCTGTGTCTCCATGACATCAATTGTTTTAATATTTTGCTCCTAGATATGAATGAAAACATGTAAAATATGTCTTTCTATGCTGGGCTTATTTCACAGTTCCATCCATGTTCTTGCAAATGACAGGACTTCATCCTTTTATGGATATATTATATTCCATTGTGTATATGTGCTGCAATTTTTTTTATCCATTCATTCATTCACGGACATTTAGGTTGATTCCAAATCCTGGCTATTGTGAATAGTGCTGCAATACACAAGGAAGTTCAAATGTCTTTTCAACATACTAATTTAATTTCTATTGGATATATGCCAAACAGTGTGATCACGGGGTCATATGTTAGCTCTGTTTTTAGTTTTCTGAGGATCTTTAAGACAGTTCTCCATATTGGCTGAGCACCAACAGGGTACAATTTCTCCCCCCATCCACATCCTTGCCAGCACTCCTTATTACCCATCTTTTTAATAAAAGTCATTTTGATTCAGATGAAATTAAGACTTATTACAGTTTTGATTTGCATTTCTTTGTTGATTAATGATCTTGAGCATTTTTTAATATACCTCTTGGCCACTTGCATTTTTTTTTGAGAAATATCTATTCAGATATTTTTCTCAATTTTTAATCCTCATGTTGAATTATCCCCTTTATCAGTATATGTATAATGACCTTTTTTGACTCTTTTTGCAATTTTTGTCTGGAGATCTTTTTTTTAATTAATTAATTTATTTTTATTGTTAAATCATAGCTGTGTACATTAGTGCAATCAAGGGGTACAATGTGCTGGTTTCATATACAATCTGAAATATTCTCATCAAACTGTTCAACGTAGCCTTCATGGCATTTTCTCAGTCACTGTATGTAGGCATTTGTATTCTGCATTTAGTAAGTTTCACCCGTACCCATTCTAAGATGCACCGTAGGTGTGACCCCATCCATTATCCTCTCTCCACCTTAACCTCCCCCCTCCTTTCCCCTCCCTTGGCCCTTTCCCCATAGTCCTGTGCTATAGTTGGGTTATAGCCTTCATGTGAAAGCGATAATTTAGCTTCATAGTAGAGCTGAGTACATTGGATACTTTTTCTTCCATTCCTGAGATACTTTGCTAAGAAGAATATGTTCCAGCTCCATCTATGTAAACAT
>CAUYPK010087083.1:0-103665 GCA_963574355.1 Loris lydekkerianus | reverse complement strand
AATTACCCCTCTCTCACTTGAAGGTGTTGTGTGACCTGAGACTCGAACGAGCAGAAGCTTTGCTGTAGGTGTAAAACTCGCTCCTGTAATTATTAAGTCAAGAAACAGACTATACACTGATATGGCGTATAGCAAAGTTTTGTATTCCAAGTTCAGGTTTTATACTTTTTTAGTCACGTACACACTTAATCCCTTAACCATTAGTTTCCTCATTTTCTTACTTTATTTTTTTATATATCAATACAATCACTTTTGTAGTAAATCTCTCCTATTTTCTTGACAATGACTAATTTCCGAGCAGGGCACAAAGACGGAAGTAGCCACAGGGGAACAATATCTTCAAGCATTCACTCAGTTTACCCAGTATGAAGTAATGACTGTGTCCTTCCTTCAGGGCAGAATATCTATAGACCTCTGACAATATATTGTTAACATATGTCAACCCTCTGGCCCGTTCTCTGAGGAAGGGCTGCACGCCCTTGGATCTCAGGCTTAACGGGGTGTACTGCCTCAGAGAAAAGGCATAAGGAATTTTTACAATTCCAAAAAAGCCTATCTCTGTGACCCCCAGGGGGGGTCCAGATTTCTTAAGCCTCTGGAAGAAAAGTGAGTCATTTTGAACTCACACTGAATTTACTTCGTGTGCTTGATGTAGGATATGTTTATTTTTAAATATTATCCTACAGAAGGGGATTTTGTCACTGACCTGAGTTAGTGAGGAATGGAGATAGGATGTCCCCACCCTGGTGCAGCCCCTGGAACTGCTGGATGCCTTGGGCTAGGAGCTCCATCTGTGGGTCCACAGTAGTTGGGTTCCTCAGGCTCCCTGCCTGACTATCCTAATCCACTTTGTGGTTTTCCATCGTGTGGCCCATGGGTGGGGTCAGGCAGTCCTGGGCCAGGATGTGGACTGGGCTGAGGCTCCGGAAGTGGATGGAGGTAGGTAGGGCAGACAGGAAGCCTCACATCCACGCTTTTGGGCCAAACCCCCTTGCCTGAGATCTGTGCCTTTACAGCCTAGAGAACTTTGGGGGGCCTATTGACTTTTGTTTTAATCGAAAACAAAGTGTTATTAACTTACTGTATTAGTACAGTGCAAAAAGCCTAAAAGTTTATAAAGGGAAAAGTGAAGGTGGCACCTGTCCCTCCTGCCCCACCTCCCCTCTCCAGGCAAAAATACTACCAATAGTCTTGTGTAGATCTTTTCAGATACCTTTTGTGTACATTTATAAACATTATGCACAGACAGTTGTATTTTTCAGAAACAAGCCCAAAAAGTCATGCTACAAGGCTGGGTGTGTTGGCTCATACCTATAATCCTAGCATTCTGGGAGGTGGAAGCGGGTGAATGTCCTAAGAAGTTGGAGATCCACCTGGGCAAAAGCAAGACCCTATCTCTACTAAAAATAGAAAAACTAGCTGGGTATTGGGGTGGTTGCCTGTAGTTCCAGCTACTGGGGAGGCTAAGGCAAGAGGATCTCTTGAGCCCAAGACTTTGAGGTTGCTGTGAGGTATGATGCCATGGCACTCTACCCAGGGTGACAGAGTGAGACTCTGTCTCAAAAAAAAAAAAAAAAAAAAAAGGGTGGTGCCTGTGGCTCAGTGAGTAGGGCGCCCGCCCCATATACCGAGGGTGGCAGGTTCAAACCCAGCCCCGGCTGAACTGCAACCAAAAAATAGCCGGGCGTTGTGGCGTGTGCCTGTAGTCCCAGCTGCTCGGGAGGCTGAGACAGAAGAATCGCAGAAGCCCAAGAGCTGGAGGTTGCTGTGGGTCCTGTGACTTCACAGCACTCCACCAAGGGTGGTAAAGTGAGACTCTGTCTCTACAAAAAAAAAAAAAAAAAAAAAAATCATGGGTGGCACCTGTGACTCAGTGAGTAGGGCTCCAGTCCCATATACCAAGGGTGGCAGTTTCAAACCTGGCCCTGGCCAAACTGCTACAAAAAAATAGCTGGGCATTGTGGCGGGCCCATAGTCCCAGCTACTCAGGAGCCTGAGGCAAGAGAATCATCTAAGCCTGCTGGGAGCCAATAACTTAAGAAATAAAAAGCTTATAATAGAAATTTACAGCCAGGAGCAATTTATGGGTGGGTAGGGCGTTGTGACTCTTGGTTCCAGGAATTTGGTTCCAGAAACTGAAAACACCACACCTGTTACCAGAAACCCCCTACCCTAAACTCACCCACGGGCACATTCCCCTTCTGCCTATATTTATATGGCTATTGAAATATAAAGTTTGGGGAGTTTGATCAGAATCCTATCTTGCTCCCCGTTCTTCGTGTCTCTTGTTCCTTCCACTCTCTCCCCCCATACCCCAGGTCCCTGCTGAACTAGCCCCGCGGGCCGGGGCATAAGCCCAAGAGCTGGAGGTTGCTGTGAGCTGTGATGCCACAGCTCTCTACTGAGGGTGACAAAATAAGACTCTGTCCCCCCCCAAAAAAAAATCATGTTGGCTGGGCACCTGCAGTTTAGTGGTTAGGGCAGCAGCTGTATGCACCAGTGCTGTTGGTTCAAACCCAGCCCAGGCCTGCTAAACAGCAACAACAAAAATAGCCAGGCATTGTGGCAGGAGCCTGTAGTCCCAGCTACCAGGAAGGCTGAGGCAAGAAAATAGCTTGAGCCCAAGAGTTTGAGGTTGCTGTGAGCCATGATGCCCTGGCACTCTACCGAGGGCAATGAAGTGAAAAAAAAAATCATGTTATATATGCAGTTCCTTTTTAGAAATTAAAAATAACGTTTTTAAATATATATGTACAAACATTGTGTGACTGCGATTTAAATTTTTGGAAAATACAGCTAAGCCAAAAGAAAAATAAGCAGCTCCAAATTCCAGCATTTCAGAAATAGCCACTATAAACACTTCAATCACTGTGACAGGCAAAGAGGTATTTCCCTAGTTTTCTTAGTTTTATCTTTCCTCTTTTTATTCACCTTTCTTTTAAAATATTATGATACGAACAAAATGACCGTGTGTCATCTTTGTCAGTTATAAAGCAGAATAATATCATGAACCTCTTGAACCTCAGTCCCCATGCAAAGAACAGACCATTACTACAACTTGCACACCTCTTGGTTTCCTCCCCCAGAAATATAACTGTGCTCTTGACTTTGGATTTTTTTTTTTTTAGACAGAGTTTCACTATCTCGCCCTTGGTAGAGTGCCACGGTGTCACAGCTCACAGCAACCTCAAATTCTTGTGCTTAAGCGATTCTCTTGTCTCAGCCTCTCAAGTAGCTGGAACTACAAGCACCTGCCACAATGCTCAGCTATTTTTTTGTTGTAGCTGTCATTGCTGTTTATCAGGCCTAGGTTGGGGTTGAACCTATCAGCCCTGGTATATGTGGCCAGCGCCCTAACCACTGAGCTATGGGCGCCAAGCCGTTGACTTTGTATTTTAAAACTTTAATCATTATGATGGGCAAAACCTGTCTCTGTCCCTGTCTGTGAGAGGTGGGCTACTGCCTGCTATATGTGGAAACAATATCTGTATAGTTTTATCCCTCTTCCAAGACTTGTCTTTTTCTCTCTTCTTGTGTCTTAGATTCATGCCTATGACTATAGCTCATTAATTTCCCCCTGCTATCCATTATTCCACAGTGTAAATATTTCATAATGCAAAAAAATTATGTTCTGTTGATGGATTTTTGGGTTGTTCCCAGTTTTGTATTATTTCAGACAATGTTGCTATGAACTTTGTTCCATACCTCTGCAAGAGTTTCACCAGGGCATATATACCAAGGTATGGAGTGTAAATGTTTACAACTTTGTTTTCCAAAGTGATTATACAAGATGCAGCTCTTTAACTTGCTTTCTTCACTTAAATGTCCTGTAAATATCCTGGCCATTTAGGGCATATTGGTCTGAATCCTTCATTTTATCTGTCTCCTCTTAGGCCTAAACTAAGGTAGAAAAATACCAGTTAACTCCTGGCAAATTTCTGTGCTGCAGCCCTCAACAAAATGGAGTAAGTTTGGTTCATTCCCAAGATAGACGGGAAAGCACTAACTGACTTCTTGCTTGACTAATTCCCCTGAGAAATGAACCGGGAAGTACCAACTGTCACCAGATTGACCTTTAAGAAATACCAGGTGGAGAAAATACTAAAACTAAAATGTATGACTAACTAACCGCAAAATTCTGCTTCTGTACAATGCTCGCTAACCTACCTGAATGCACCTGGGCAGTTTGAATGACAACCCGGATGCAGACCAGGCCTTAAAATCCCGACTCCTTAAGCACTTGGGGCAGCTCTCAGAAACCCCATGTTGGGACACTGACACAATTGCTGGCTGATTCTTCAATAAGAGGACTCCTCTTTAAATTTGATTTGTCTGGCAGTATGGTCTTTGAGAGACTCATGGGCATTACACTCCCAGTGCACTCTGGCAGGCTGTGCTCTTGTTTATTTAACCAATATCCAGTACACCCCACTCCAGCCCTGCAATGGCTACTTCAGTTATTTTTTACAGTCACATAAAATGATGTCATGGATACCCTGGTAATTATAAGAAGGAACACTTTTAATCTTTATAACCTTGGAACGTTTTTCGTTCTATGTTCCAGAGGTAGGAAGGAAGTGATGTGCCAAGGTCCCACAACTAGTTAAGTGCAGAAGTGGCCTTGGATTTTAAAGGTTGGTCTGCATCCTGGTTGGCACGCAAGCTGCCTAGGTGCATTGGGGTAGGTTAGCAAGCATTGTATAGAGGCAGAATTTTGCGGTTAGTCATACATCTTTGTTTTATTTTCTCCACCTGGTATTTCTTAAAGGTCAGTCTGATGACAGTTGGTACTTTCCAGTTTATTAGTAGTCACCCTGCCTTCACTCAGGGTGACTACTGGGCTGAAAGCCTAGGGAGAAACTCAATTGAGTACAAACCCAGTGTGCTCTGAGATTCAATTTCCCCATCCAGGGTCATGGTAACAATAAAACAAGATAGAAATGGCTTGACTCACTCTACAAAGCTCCCAAAATCTGTCGTATTTTCGTGGTCACTACGGGCCGCTCAGTGGGGAAACTGATGCGCTCACCCGGTGGTGGGACCCCTGCCGGCACCGCCCGGGGGCGGAGCCACCAAGGTCCCGGAGGCCCCGCCCGCCTCCTAGGCCTGGACCAGGCTGAGAGCGAGAGGCGGCGCTAGGACCCGGCGGGTCTGGGCTGCGGCTGGGCCTGGCGGCTTGGGGAGAGCGGACCCCAGCTCTCGGCTCCCGGCGCCATGTGAGGGGGGTGAGGGGGCCGCGGGGGGCCGGGCGCTCCCCGGCGGAGGTGAGCGGGTCCCGCGCAAGGTGGGGCCAGGAAGAGCGCTGCCTGTGCCCGGGGTAGGGGGGAGGAGGATCGTGGACCGCTGTGGACGGGAATTGATGCCGGGGCCCAGGGGTTCCCCTAGACCATTTCTCCAGGGTAACCGCACCCCGAGTTTCCCGTCCTTACGTCCAAAGGCTGTCGCGAGGTTCGCTGGGCCTTCTGCGGCTGACTACCTCGTTAGAGCTGGGGACCCTGCTGCGGTCCTGCCTGTCATCTCTTCTCAGCTGGGGTTGGGGCTCCAGATCCGCGGAGTGCAGGAGTTGGGGAGGGTGTCGGTTTCGAGGGGGGTGCAGGGATGAGCTCCCTGGGTGGACTCCATGGGCTTGGCTGCACCATCATCCTAGTATTAGGACCTCCTTACCCCTTCTCCCTTGAGCCCTCTTCCCACTTGGGCTCGTGGGGAGTCCTGACCCTGAGGGGGACTCCCAGGGTTGGAAGAAGGGAAGCCCCCAAACACCAGGCAGGGTGTGGTCCCCACCCTCAGCTCCAGCTCAGCCCTCCTACTTGAGTCCATGCCCTGGGGCTTGAGTCCATGCTCCTGGGCCAGCGCCTGGGCTGCTGCCTCCACAGCCTGAGCAGACCGCTCTTTAACAGGCCTGCTCCCTGCTGCTAGTGCATGGCCAGGTGCTAAGCACACACGGTGACCTCTGACCACTCCTGCTGAGGGGGATCCTCCAGGGAGTGTCAGACTCAGCCCTGGGCTGTGCTACTCCCTGTAAACAAGGCTCCCCACTTGAACTCTGGGCGACCCTGCAAGGCACTTGGCCTCTCTGAATCTCAGTCTCCTTATCTGTGAAATGGGAAATAAGAGGGCCTAGCAGGCGTTGCCAGGAGGATTCAGGGAGTGGTCTGTGCTTAGCATGCTCCTGCCTGCCTTCCTGGGTTGGAGTGGTGGTGGTGGGGTCGTTACTGGTCCTTTGAAAGGTGCTTTTGAACAATGAGTAACCACCAGAGTAACAGTCGTTGGCATTGACAGCATTTTCAAATCATGTGTGTCCTTTGCCACACCTACTTGGATCTTTCCAACAACCCTGTGAGTTACCTGCTTTTATTATTCCCATTTCACAGATGAGGAAACTGAGGCTCAGAGAGGTCACATGGCTTGCTCAAGGCCCTCCAGCCAGTAAGTGGTGGAACCGGGATTCGCACTGGCACCTGACATGCTGTACTGACCATGGCCTTCTCAGAGCAGGATTGTGACGGGGCTGGCCAGGGCGACGGTGGTCCTGGCTGAGGGCACTGCTCAGGCAAAGGTGGGAAAGTGAGGGGTGGACTGGGAACTGGAGTGCTTTAGTGTTTCTGGAGCATGGGGCCTGCGCAAGAAAGGGTAGTAAGATGCAATGAGACAGAGGCTGCTGGCTCGGTCAGGCCTTGAATGCCAGAGGTGGCAAGGCTGATGATGACCTTTGCCCTGATTATCTTTGAGTTCAAGGACAAGCCGCTCGTCCCCTCCTTCCTTTTGACCTACTGAGGCCCAGCGGTACAGCCTCAGTGTTCTGGTCTGTACTGCTGGGCCTAGACTGGGCGAGATTCAGAGGTTTCCCATACTGGCAGTGAGCGGCTGGCCATGGAGAAACCTGAGGCCTGGTTTGGTAACTGGGGGTGGGTTCCCCGCGGGGAGGGGGCGGAGTTGGAGAGGGGGTGGAGCCAAGACCTGACCAATCTGGATGGAGGAGTGCGGAGCCTCCTTTGGCCTGAGGTTCTCCGGTTATTCTGGTGACAGTGTAGGAGTAAACAGCAGCTAGGTCAGGAGTGGCCGGAGCTGGCAGGCCCCGGAGGAAGGGACTGAGCTGAGGGGCCCTGAGCCCCAGTTTTCTCCCTTTGCACACCCTCCCTTACTGCCCTCTGGCCCGTTTCTGTCGGAGGACACCGTACTTCCTTTTCACAGGTGGGGAAACTGAAATCTGAAGAAAGCTGGCTCCTGGGGATGGGGGTGGCAGTTGAAGAGTGAGGAACAGAACTGGGCTGGTCCCCTCACCGCCAGGCTGTGGGGTTGGTGCAAGAAGGAAGGCCACCCAAGGCTGCATTGTCTCCCAGGAGCCCCTCACCTAGCTCCTGAAGGTGGGCTGTGATTACAGCCATTGGATGTGACCCAGAGTCAGAGCCTGGCAGAGACGCAGTGGAGCTGGGGCTAGAACTGGGCCTCTCAGACTGGAGTCTGTGCCCTTAACTGCCCAGATCCTACTGGTTTATGAATTAATTCCCTCAGCCGTATTCCTGCATCTGCTATCTCTGAGGCTGTGGAGGCAGAGGGGAAACTGAGTGAGGGCCTGTGTGGACTGTGCCCCCGCCCAGCAACTCAGCCTGGGGCAGTGAGGACCCCAGGCTTGGAGGATGAATGGGAGTCAGGCAGCTGTAGCAGGGAGGGTCCTCCAGACAGACCTGGGGGGTGGGAGAGCAGAGGCCTTGGGACCTACAAGGAATGTTACCTTTTTCTGAGGCCAGAGGGACCCAATCCAGGGTTTAGAGCAGGGTGCAAATTGGGCTTCCACTGAGTGGGGGCCAGGCCCCCCAGCCAGCTGCCTGGGTGTTATGGTAGGCTCCTACTCAGGGAGGGAAGAATGGGTAGGAACAGGTGCAGCGTTCTACCACCACCAAGCTGTGTGACCTCAAGCAGATTCCTGTCCTATTTGGACCTCAATGTCTCCATTTGCAAAGTGGATATAGCCCAGAGCTTTAAAGTTCTAGGTATGAAGGAGAGCTAGTAGGGAGTATAGAGGATGTAGCATTTGACCAGCTGAATCCAGAGGAGGGTGACCAGGTCATAACCCTTGCTGGTGGCTTGCAGGTGTGACCCCACATCCCTGCCCCCAGGGCCACCTGCAGGACGCCGACCCCTACCCCTCAGCAGACACTGGAGAGAGATGAGTAACAACAAAGTAAGTTCCCTTTCATTTCTTATCCCCATTTGAACCCCTTACCTCTTTGGAATGGGCTCCTTTGGACCTACCTAAGACCCACACCACCATGAGTGTGTCTCTCCTTTACATTGAGGAGCATCTGATGCCTGGGAGGCCCAGGCATGAGCCACACTTTGGCCACAGACCTGCTAAGTGGCTTGAGGCAGGCTCCTGCCTGTGTCTGGGCCCAGCGTCAGTTCTGTTCTTCCTAAGCTTGACTGGTCTGCCTGTGATAAAGGATCAGCCAAGATGACTGTGGAGTGCTAAGGGTGAGGGAGGTGAAGGATAGCAGGAGGTAAGGTGGGGCAGTGCTCAGAGTCAAAGGTGATACAACATGAGCATCACCTTGAGGAGGTGGGGATTCCCCACAATTCATTCGTTCACCTACTTTGTGCCTGGGCCTGCACACCCTTCCCTAGGATCCACTGCACCCTTGGCAGAACCTGAGGTTTGGAGGTGGGGTGGGTCTAATCATGAAAGAAAAGCCACATGGTAATTGAATAGGAAAAGTTTAACGCAAAGTCTTATTAACTATAATAGGGCATTGGAATAACCAGTGATTAGAACTCTAAGGAATACAGGATTAGCGGATATAAGGAGCAGACCCTCCTCACTACCACGAGGGCTGAGATTTAGACCTTGCTGAAGAGGGCATGTCTATGTCCCATTGGGTGGCTCCAATACAAAACTGGCCCAGGAAAGGGGAAACTTCTGGCCTCTTGATGCAGTAAAGGGTTGAGTGCACTGCAGGAGCTAAACTTGGGAGAAGTTGTGATTACATCAGGAGCCAGAGGCATTCTGTCTGGGGTAAGATGCCTGAGGAAGCTGCTGGATGCTGCTAGCTACTGGCACTGCTGGCCTCTGGACACTGAAGAAGATGCCCTCATTAGAGAACCCATGTGCACTACAGGAGCCTCCCTAGCAAGCCCACCAGAACCAAGAAGCAAATGCCTTTCCTAGTGCAATATCTTTTCGGCACCCTCTTCTGACAAAGGTTAATATGCAGCTAATTAGTGAGGAGAAATATTTAAAGGCCCCAGATCTATTTCCACAGAGCAGACACAAAGGGTAAACTTGGAGCTGAGAGGCAAAACTTCAATAACTTATGGGGAGTTATTGTTGGGGGAAGACCTGGGCCCTGCCACTTAGATGTCCTGTCTCTAGTCTTAGCTGCAGCTGTAGGGAATCCTGACACACACATCCAATCCAGTCCAGCAATACCATCTCCAGCCCCAAGAACCTTCTGTGTTCCACGCCCTGCCTTAGCATCTGAGATACAGTGAGGTGTGAGGCTAACTAAACCTCAGTCTTCAGAGCTCATGGTCTAATTAGAGGGATGGCAGGTTGAATGCAGTATGATAAGTCGGTGTTGTGATGGAGGGAAATGAGGGGGCTGAAAGAGGCCTTCCTGGAGGAGATAGTACCTAAACTGGTCTGGAACAAAGACTAAGCATTAGCAAGGGATGGTGGGTACCAGGATGGTGGGGCACTGAGCTTGCTGGGCAGCTGGGCCCTCACTGGCCTCTCCCCTTTCCAGGAGCAACGGTCAGCAGTGTTCGTGATCCTCTTTGCCCTCATCACTATCCTCATCCTCTACAGCTCCAACAGTGCCAATGAGGTCTTCCATTATGGTTCCCTGCGGGGCCGCATGCGCCGGCCAGTCAACCTCAAGAAGTGGAGTATCACTGATGGCTATGTTCCCATTCTTGGCAACAAGGTAGAGCAGCCCCTTTGAGAAGCTCCCTGGAAGTGCCTGGTGGCAGATCCTGCCCACTGCCCACCATCACTGCTTCCTCCTTCCCCTTTACCATTTCTTTTCTCCACCACTCCCAGCCCTCCTAAAGGAAAGGTAGACCCCAGGAGTCTAGGCCCTGGCTCCCCCATGATTTCATCCCCCTTGCTGGCTACGTTATCTTGGTAAAGTATCCTGTCCCTCTCTGGGCCTCAATTCTCTCTAAGACCCTAGCTTTAGTGCTAATATCCTATCACCTCTTAAGTCAGAATCCCTTTGGAAATGTATCTCTGGTTTTCACTGCCTTCTGTCTCTGCTGGGGAATCTGCGTGAACTTGAGAGAAGGTACTTGACAATACAAAAGCAGTAGTACTAACAGCTGCCCTTTATCAAGGGCCGGCCATGTGCCAGGCACTGTGGACTCCAGTAATCCTCAGACAAATCCTGTGAGGTCAGCATTAATTTTTCTCTTGAAAAGATGGGGTAACCAAAGCTTAGAGAGGTGAAGTCACTTGTCCATAGCCACACAGCAAGGAGGGGAAGGACACAGGGTATTTTCCCAACCTCTGCTAAGTTGCTGCTATCTAGAGAGGCCAAAAGTCTTTCATGGGGACTTATGTTTCCCTTGAGCAGCCATGAAATTCAGGTTAAATCAGGTTGTATTTCTGGGGTTCACCCTTTAGTACTCTCTTTCCTCACCAACCCTCCTATATTTTCTTTAAGGCCTTTGCACACACAAGGCTGTGGTCTCTAGACATAACCCTCACTGGAAAAGGGCCCATTAGGAAGTGTTTAGGGACAGAAAAACACCTAATTGACTCTTTCTCTACACTAAGAATCTTTAAAAGAGGAAGAAAAGTGGAACAGCTTGTGTGTGGGTGATGTGGGAAGGAATGAGGCAGAGAGAAGCTTGTCGTGCTTTCAGCCTTACAGGGGAAGCCAGAGAAGGAGAGCTCAGGAAGTGGGAAATACTGCCAGTCAGTGTATGTGGGACTTGTCGCTGGACCTTGGAGTAAGGGCTCAGGGAAGGCTGCCGGAGGAGGTGGCATTTGAGCTTAGCCTTGAAGAGTAACTGGGAATTTCATAGGCAAAAATTAGACCACAGAGGGCATGTGGTTCTAACCTATTCATTTCACCTGGGAAGAAACAGACCCCCAGAGTGGAGAAATGGAGCCCCAGCATGGCTTTCACCCTTCCTATCTTGTAGTTATCATTGTTATCTTGGTGCTATCTTGTTTCTGGGACACACCTTCGGTGCATTTAGAAAGATGTCCTCTTTGAGGACTGGGGAATCTGTGGTCACATAGACCTGGGTTCAAATCTTGGCACTGCACTTCTCCAGCTGTGTGACCTTCTGTTCTCTGGCTTATTAACTCTGAGCTCCCACCTCAGAATCGTGTATTTCTGGGGTTTTCTCCTGCCTTGAATATGTTCTTCTAGGTGGTTCTTTCTCATCCTCTAGGTCTCTGATCAAGGAGGCCACCCCAGGCAACCTTTCTTTCTTTTTTTTTGAGACAGAGTCTCACTCCGTCACCCTGGGTAGAGTGCCATGGCATCACAGCTCATAGCAACCTCCAACTCTTAGGCTTAAGTGATTCTCTTGCCTCAGCCTCTCAAGTACCGGACACTACAGGCACCCACCACAACCCCCGGCTATTTTTTGTCGCAGTTGCCACTGCTATTTTAGATGGCTGGGGCGGGGTTCGAACCCACCACCCTTGGTATATGGGGCTGGCGCCCTACCCACTGAGCGACAGGCGCAGCCCCTGGCAACCTTTCTAAAGTAGCCTCTGCTTCAGTCTTTCTTGATCGCCTGCCCCTATTTTATATTTTTTCCTGGCATATATTACATTCTTTTCCCTCTCCCGACTGAGTTTCTTGAAGGCAGAAGCTGAGTCTGTTTCACTCATTGCTCTATCCTAAGTACTTGGCCATTAGCCAGCTTGCTAGAAATGCTTATTCTATGTTAAATGTATGGGGCTTACCTTCTCTGTCTTTAGAATGGACATAGTAATTCCTGGCTCCTGGGACCTCAATGTATGGAGTACAGGGCTCACCACTAAGTAGCCGTGATAATGTTGACTTTCCTTGCCCCCCAGACGCTGCCCTCCCGCTGCCAACAGTGTGTGATTGTCAGCAGCTCCAGCCACCTGCTGGGCACCAAGCTGGGCCCAGAGATTGAGCGTGCTGAGTGTACGATCCGCATGAATGATGCACCTACCACGGGCTACTCAGCTGATGTGGGCAACAAGACCACTTTCCGCGTGGTGGCTCATTCCAGTGTATTCCGTGTGCTGCGGAGGCCCCAGGAGTTCGTTAACCGGACCCCTGAAACTGTGTTCATCTTCTGGGGCCCCCCAAGCAAGATGCAGAAGCCCCAGGGCAGCCTTGTGCGCGTCATCCAGCGGGCAGGCCTGGCGTTCCCGAACATGGAAGCCTATGCCGTCTCTCCCACCCGCATGCGTCAATTTGACGACCTCTTCCGGGGTGAGACGGGCAAGGACAGGTACCAGCCTCCCACTTGACCCCTCTAGCCAGCCCTGTGGTCCCTCTGAGCATGTTCTGCCCAGAAGGCCGGTTGCTCCCAGCATGTACTGCTCCCAGGGTGTGTTCACTCCTTCCCACCCTCTGGTCGGGTTTCCCAGGAGAGTTCTCTTCTTGTCCAGCTGTTAAAATGGGTCATTTCTGGCTTGGCACCTGTAGCTCAACGGCTAGGGCACCAGCCATATACACCGGAGCTGGCAGGTTGAATCTGGCCTAGGCTTGCCAAACAACAATGATAACTACAATAAAAAAATAGCCAGTGTTGCGGCGGGTGCCTGTAGTCCCAGGTACTTGGGAGGCTGAGGCAAGAGAATCTCTTAAGCCCAAGAGCTTGAGGTTGCTGTGAGCTGTGATGCCATAGCACTCTACTCAGGGTGAAAGCTTGAGACTCTGTCTCAAAAAAAAAAAAAAAAAGAAAAGAAAAGAAAAGAAAAAGGGTCATTTCCAACATGCTCTGCATGGCCTGATCTCCCTAGGAGGGCTTCCTCCCAGCATGTATGGCTCTGAGGGTACTAGGGCTCCTAGCATGTTCTGCTCTGTGGTTGCACAGTCACTCTTAGCATCTTTCTGGGAGAAGCTCCCCATAAGCATACCTAAGGTAAAGTCTTCTCTATTCCCAGCATGTCTCCTTTAAGCACACAGTTGCTCCTAGCATTCTCTATTCTAGGGACACATCATTCCCAGCACGCCGTGCTAGGAGTGATCTCCCTAGAAAAGCTAGGCCAGTGCTATCTAATAGAAATATAAGGGGCCGGGCACGGTGGCTCATGCCTGTAATTCCAGCACTTGGGAGGCTGAGGTAGGTAGATTGCCTGAGCTCGAGAGTTCAAGACCAGCCTGAGCCAGAGCGAGATTCCATCTCTAAAAAATAGCTGGGCATTGTGGTGGGCACCTGTAGTCCCAACTACTTGGCAGGCTGAGGTAAAGAATAGCTTAAGCCCAAGAGTTTGAGGTTGCTGTGAGCTATGATGCCATAGCACTCTACTGAGGGCAACAAAGTGAGAGTCTGTCTCAAGAACAACAATAACAAAAAAGATATATGGGGAACCACGTATGTAATTAAAATTTTTATAGTAGCCACATTAAAAAATTAAGAAGAAACAGATGAAATTAGCTTTCATATATTTCATTTAACCCAATAGGTTTAACATATATCTCCTATGCATATCTTGTTAAATTTATACCTAAATATTAAAAAGAAAATTAGAGCTATTATACATGGTTATACAAAAGAACTTTTTGGTTCCCAGTTGTGTATTGCTAACACGTAGAAACAATATATGAATTTAATTTTTGTGTGTTAATATTGTATCCTGTAACCCTGCTAAACTCATGTATGATTCTAGATTTTTGTAGATTCTTAGGGATTTTCTATACAGATAATCATGTTGTATGCAAATTAGGACAATTTTATTTCTTCCTCTCCAATCTGTATGCCCCTTCCTCACTCCCACCCTCCCTCCCTTCCTTCTTTCCTTCCTTCCTTCCTTTCTTTCTTCTTTCTTTTGAGACAGAGTCACACTTTTTCTCCCAGGCTAGAATGCTATGGTGTCAAACTCTTGGGCTCAAGCCATCCTCTTGCCTCGCCCTCCTAAGTAGCTGGGATTATAGGTGCCTGCCACAACACCCACCTAGTTTTTCTATTTTTAGTAGAGATGGGGTCTCACTCTTGGTCAGGCTGGTCTTGAACTCCTGAGCTCAAGTAATCCACCCGCCTGAGCCTGCCAGAGTGCTAGGATTACAGGTGTTAGTCACCATGCCCAGTTTGCCTCCTATTTCTTTTTCTTGCTTTATTGCATTGGCTAGGATTTTCAATACAATGTGGAATTATATTGGCAGCAGTGAGAGTGGACATCTTGCCTTGGTCCCAGTCTTAGGGAGAAAGTATTCAATCTTTCATCATTGAATATGATGTTAGCTGTAGGTATTTGTAGCTACCCCTTTAAGTTGAGGAAGTTTCCCTTCTCTTGCTAGTTTCCTAAGAATTTTCATCATTGCCAGGTATTGAGTTTTATCAATGTTTCTCTTTAGCAACTGATATGATCATATAGTTTTTCTTATGATATGATGGATTATACTGATTTTTGAATATTGAGTCAGCTCTGAAGTTTTGTAATAAACCCCACATGGTTATGATATATTTATAGATTAGATAGCTGGATATGACTGCTTGAGCCCAAGAGTTTGAGGTTGCTATGATCTATGATGATGCTATGGCACTCAACCCCAGGATGACTGAGTTCTAAAAACAAACAAACAAACAAAACCCACCCGAAACTATGGATTCAATTTCCTGAATAGTTATAAGATATTCAGGTTATCTATTTCATCTTGGGTGAGTTTGGTAGTTTGTAGATTTTAAGGAATTGGCCCATCGTGTGTAAGTTATCAAATGTACGAATCTGGTTGTTTGTGGAGTATTCTTATTATTCTTTGAATGTTCACAGGCTTTATGGTGATTTCCCCTCTTTTATTCTTTTTATTTTTTTTTGAGACAGAGTCACACTCAGTCTCACTGGGGTTGAGTATAGTGGCCTCATAGCTTACAGAAACCTCAAACTCTTGGGTTCAAGTGCTCCTCTTGCTTCAGCCTCCCAAGTAACTAGGACTATAAGTGTTCACCACAATGCTCAGCTTTTTTTTTTTTTTTTTTTTTTGAGACAGAATCTCACTTTGTCACCCTTCTTAGGCTCAAGTGATCCTCTTGCCTCAGCCTCCTTACCTCCATAGTAGCCGGGACTATAGGCACTCACCACAACGCTGGGCTGTTTTCAGAGACAGGGTCTTGCTCTTGCTTAAGCTAGTCTTGAACTCCTGAGCTCAAGCAATCCACCCTCCTTAGCCTCCCAGAGTGCTAGGATTACAGGCGTGAGCCACTGTGCTCAGCCTTATTTTATTTGTTTATTTTTTTCTCCAGACTAGAGTCCCCTGGCATCAGCGTAGCTCACAGAAACCTCCAACTTCTGGGTTCAAGCAATCCTGCTTCAGCCGCCTGAGTAGCTGGGACTATAGGCACCACCACAATGCCTGGCTAATTTTTCTGTTTTTGGTAGAGGTAGGGTCTCGCTCTTTGTCATGCTGGTCTCAAACTCTTAGGCCAATTGATCCTCCCACCTCAGCCTCCCAGAGTGCTAGTATTACAGGCAAGAGCCAAGGTGCCTGGCCTCTTTTATTCTTGTTATTAATAATTTGTGTTTTCTCTTTTTCTTTGTCAGTCTTACTAGAGGTTTATTTCTTTATTTAATTTTTAGTATAACAGAGACATTTAAGAGCAAAGAGAAAGCTTAGAGCACTTCCAAGGAGAGTTAGAAGTGGGTCCCTCTCATGAATGATAAGAGGTAAGAGGGCGGCACCTGTAGGTCAGTGGATACGGTGCCGGCCACATACACTGAAGCTGGTGGGTTCAAGCCCGGCTCTGGCCAGCTAAAACAACAATAACAACTGCAACAAAAAAATAGTTAGGCGTTGTGGCGGCTCCTGTGGTCCCAGCTACTTGGGATGCTGAGGCAAGAGAATTGCTTAAACCCAAGAGTTGGAGGTTGCTGTGAGCTGTGGCACTCTACCCAGGGGGACAGCTTAAGACGCTGTCTCAAAAAAAAAGAGGTGAGAAAGACTAGAGGAGTTTTTAAAAAATATTTTCCAAGTACCACTTTATATCAAATATATGCAAACTTTTTTTTTTTTAGAGACAGAGTCTCACTTTGTCACCCTCAGTAGAGTGCTGTGGCCTCACAGCTCAGAGCAACCTCCAGCTCTTGGGTTTAGGCAATTCTCTTGCCTCAGCCTCCCGAGTAGCTGGGACTACAGGGCCCGACACAATGCCCGGCTATTTTTTTGTTGCAGTTTGGCCAGGGCCGGGTTTGAACCTGCCACCCTCGATATATGGGCCAGCGCCCTTCTCACAGGCACCGCCCAATTTTTAAAATTTTTTTGAGACAGAGTCTCACTATGTCACTGTCGGTAGAGTGCCATGGCATCACAAGGAAACTCAAACTCTTGGGCTCAAGCAGTTCTCCTGCCTCAGCCTCCCAAGTAGCTGGGACTATAGGCACCCGCCACAACACCCAGCTATTTTTGTTGTAGTTGTCATTGTAGTTTAGCTGACCCAGGCTGGTTTCAAACCTGCCAACCTTGGTGTATGTGGCTGATGCTGTAACCACTGTGCTATGGGTACCGAGCCTACACAAAATATTTTCAGTTCAATATAGAATCAATATCAAAAAAAATTATCAATGATACATTCTACATTCTTTTCATACTAAGAAATCCAGTATGAGTTTACACTTACAGCACATCTCAACCACATGTCACAGTGGCTAGTGGCCACTATGGTGGAAGCACAGGTTTAGGTTCAGGGCTACTCTCAGGCTTTGCTGTGAACTCCAGCATGTCCATTTCCGATTATTCTGATTATTCTCTCCTTAGGAGTTTGCTTCTAGCATGGGCACAGCTGCTTTTCGCATGCTCTATTGTCATGGTCATTCCTAGTCTGTTGCCTGTGACCAGTCTCCTTAGGAGTGTATTCCCACTTTCCCCTCAAAGGCATTCCCTTCACATCTCTCACCTCCTCCTGGATAGCCCTCTGCCATAGGCCATACTTCCAGAGCAGGTTTGGACTGGGGGTAACTGAAGTGGGGGTAGAGCCTGCTGTGTGGACGGGAGGAATTACAGGAAACTCCATGTGGGTTGGCCACCTCTCCCAGTCTGCTCCATCCCTCTGCCTATGTGCCCCTCACCATGACCCCTCTCTGTCCCCAGAGAAAAGTCCCATTCGTGGTTGAGCACAGGCTGGTTTACCATGGTGATCGCGGTGGAGTTGTGTGACCATGTGCACGTCTACGGCATGGTTCCTCCCAATTACTGCAGGTAGGTCCACCTAGCCAATGCCCTCCCAGGACAATGCTTTGCCGTTGGCTGCAGGATGGAGCTGGGGGACCTGGAAACCTTGCCTGGGAATGCCTTGAAGGGCCTCTGTTTCATTCAAACTGCTCTGCAGAGGTCAAGGCTCCACCCCAAGCTCAGCCAGAGTTTGTTCATTAATAGTAATTATTATTATTAGAATGATATGAAAAGCCCACGAGGTGACAGCTATACTTTACTGAGTGCTGACCACCTACCAAGTGTGATTATGTTTATTGTCTCACTGACTCCTCACAGCAACCCTGAGGGATAGGAACTTTTACTCTCCCCATTGCAGAAATGAGAAAAACTGAGGAGGGTGTTGTAAGTCAGTCAGTCTGAGGCTAAGGTCATGTCCTTTCCCTAAAGTCCTACCAACAGTAGGAGTTGGGGCCAGGCTCTTGTGCCCACAGTTCCCACCTCTACTCTACACTGCCACCTTCTTGGGGAAAGGAAAAGGTGCCACTACATTTAAAAAAAAAAAAAGTCTGATGGTTATAAACCAAGTCCACCCTACACTCCTTTTACAGAGGAAAACTGAGGCCTGGGGAGGGCCAGGGATTTCCTCTGCTGAAGTCCTACAGCAGGGCAGGGGAGGGGCGGACAGGTCAAGGATCCTGCCAGTGCCCACCCTGCCATGACTACCCCACCTGCTCTGCCCCAGCCAGCGGCCCCGCCTGCAGCGCACGCCCTACCACTACTATGAGCCCAAGGGGCCGGACGAGTGTGTCACCTACATCCAGAATGAGCATAGCCGCAAGGGCAATCACCACCGATTCATCACTGAGAAGAGGGTCTTCTCGTCCTGGGCCCAGCTGTATGGCATCACCTTCTCCCACCCCTCCTGGACCTAGGCTACCCTGCCTGTGGGACCTCAGGAGGGGCACAGGAGAAGTGGCTCTTCTCCCAGTGATTCAACTATGGGCCATCTTCTGGCCAATCAAGGCTAGCTGGAGTGTCTCTTAGTCATTCAGGCCGATCAGGGCCTAGGGGTATCCCTTGGCCAATCAGGGATTTGGGAGTCTACATGGTTAATCAGGGGTGTCTTTCCTGTCCTGTCAGGGTCTGAGCTTAGTCAATCAGGGTACAGGGGTATTTCTGAGTCAGTCTGAGGCTAAGGTCATGTCCTTTCCCATGAAGTCTTGGTTCAGAGCCCCAGGAATGGGCCCCTAATCACTCCCTCCTGGGTTGGGACAGTGGGGTCCTGTCCCAAGGAACTGAGAACTTGGTGTTGCCCCCTCAATTCCCAGAATCAGAAAGAGATCATGTGGGGGTGGAAGCTGTCTGGAGGCCAAACCAGAGAATTGTGGAATTGAAGAGATTGTGGAGGTCATAGGCAGCCGCAGAGGAGGTCAGCGTCCAGGTCTTGGCTTTGCCCTGAATGACCTTGGACAAACCCCTGCCCTCTCTGGGCGCCCTTCTTCCCGTATCAGGTTCTAAGGTGGTCTGAGACCCCTTCCCACGGCCCCACCAACTGTCCTTGGGCCTGTTGTCTCTGAGATTTAGTCCCCCAAGCACTGTCCCAGAGTTGGGGGTTTCTGACTGAAATGAGACAAGCCTTCTGCTGTTTTCTTAGCCCCTCAGCCCAGCTGTCCTTAGCTTGACTCTTAAAGGGCCAGGCCTCCTTCTCCGTCCTCACAGAGTGATGTTGCCACTTGTTGAAGGAGACTTTAGGACTGAGAATGGGGGATCCCAGCCACACCGGGGTTTCATGTAGTCCATGTCTGGAGCTGCTGAGGGCTGAGGGTCTCCCCCAAGCTGGCCTGGGATGACTGTAGGGAGTTGGGAACTATGTCCCCTGCCTCCACATCAGGCACTTTATTAAAGCTGGGCCTCAGCAGGGTGTGTTTGCCCCCTGCCCTTTGGGAGCCTGGCAGAGAAGGGCTTCCAGAAGGAGACTGTGGGGTGAGAGGGATCATCCTCCAGGGGAGGCCAGCAGCGAGCTGTTGCACATTGGGGTAATGGGTGAGTGGTGACTGCCCCAGACTTGGTTTTGTAATGATTTGTATTGGAATAAACACACCTAAGCTCCAGCTTCACGTCCTGTGTGTCCTGGGTGGAAGCTCAGCTCTCTGATCCCCCCATACATTTCACAGCTTGGGTGGAGACCTGAGTCCTCGGAGGTGGGGGTGGGTGGGAGCCAAGCCCACCTGGTTTTTCCTGTCCCTGCCTTACTGTATCTGTGTGGCCTTGGGAGAGTCACTTCACCTCTGAGAGCCCCCGTTCCTTCATGGGCCAAAATCTGGCCCAAATGGGGCATTGCATCCAAGGATCCCAGTTCCAGGGTCCTCCCCTCCCCGAGGACCCCCATGATTCTGTGAAGAATTCCTGAGGAAGTTGGGGGGAAGAGGTCCAGTAGGGAATGTAGAGGGGGGTCTGGGAGAACAAAATCCAGGCCACAAAGCCAGAGGTTGGCTTGGCTCAGCTTGAGGGCCTGGGGGAAATTTTCTACTAAGCCCAACAGGGGGGAATCTGGCAGGGCTGGGACCCTGGCTGGAGTGTGGTGAGCTGGGGAACTCTGTCTTACTGCCAGCCTCTAACAGAAGAGCTGTTTATTTCAAGTTGGCAGGAGGCAGGGGTCTGTGACTTGGGAGATTACAACCTGTTTGGGCAGATAAGATGCCCTTGGGAGGGAGACCTAACAAAGGGTGACTGTGTGAGACAAGGGCAGGCAGCTTGCTGGGATCTCCCAGGGTCTCTGTGTTGCTGGGGACAGGAAAGAGAGCTTTCCCTGGGCACTGGGCCAGCTGAATGGTGGGCCACAACCACTGGGAGGCAAGAATGGCACCTTGAATTTGTGTCCCAATTTGTGTAGTCAGCAAGCAGCCGCATGCCGTGTACTGTGCTGTGTTACTCACAATTGATGAGGGAGGGAATGTCAGGTGGAAGAATGGCCCAAATCAAAGCCTGGTGGGACCTACAGCCTTACTTAGTAGATGGTGAGGCCACAGTGAGGGACAGTAGTGAGAGATGAGACTACCTGAGGCCCGTTGGCAAGGGGCCATGAATGTCAACCCAAAGTGGGCAAAGCCTTAATCCTTGCTTTCAGTAGAGTGGGGGCGGCGCCTGTGGCTCAGTGGGTGCGGCACCGGCCCCATATGCTGAGGGTGGTGGGTTCGAACCCAGCCCTGGCCAAACTGGAACAGAGAAATAGCTGGGCAATGTGGTCAGCGCCTGTGGTCCCAGCTGCTCGGGAGGCTGAGGCAGGAGAATCGCCTAGGCCTGGGAGTGGGAGATTGCTGTGAGCTGTGTGACACCATGGCACTCTACCGAGGGCAATGAAGTGAGACTCTGCCTCTAAAAAAAAAAAAAGAAGAAGTAGAATGTAGCTGAAGCAGGATGGGCAGGGCTCAGAAGCTGATCAGACACAGTAATGGTGGCTGGGGAGGAGTATTAGAGGGACAGAAACTCCTTGCAAAGTCAAGACCTGGGGAGCCTGAAGCCCAGTGTGGGTGTATGGGGATCTGGAAGTATGGCACACTTCCAACCCCAGGCCACAGCTGGGAATCTGAGCCCAGTCAGAGATTTCCAGGTACAATTTCTCCCAGAATGCTGGGGCCCCTCTCTCTGTTTACTGGTGGGCATGGAAGGGAGATCCATAAGTTGGCATCAAGAGAAAGTCTTGCAGTGATGGGCTCTGGGGAAGTTCAGTTTAGCATCAGGAGGTGGGACTTTGGCGGGCCTTGAGCACAACTCCTCAAACTCTCACTCCCTAAGGGAGGACCCGGGGAGACGGGTCCACTTGTTGCCAGAGTTAGCTTCCTGAAGCCTGCCTCATCTTGGCCCTCTTTGCTCCGAAACATCCCCTGGGCTCTCCATTCACTGGCCAAGACCAAACCCACTTCCTCATTTGGTGTTTGAGGCTCCCTCATCTGTACCTCCGTACCTCTACCAATTACCCCTGCAAAGCTCATGCTGCCCTACCTCTGTGGAGGGGGCCCTGTGCCCACCTTCTTTGGGAGTGGGGTATCTCCCACTCAGCTGCAGACCTAATGAGTAGCAGCCAATCCTCTCTGGGTTTCCTATCCAGCTGTTGTCTGCGGATGCTCAGGGCTTCTGCCAGGCCACCTGGGGCACCCTCACACCCCAACCCGAGCTCCCCCTGTCTGTCAGCACCCACGGATCCATCTGTGAACTTCAGAGTGAAGAGAGTCCCAGAATCATCCAACCCAGTGCTGTCTTTTTTTCAAAACTTGGAATTCTTTCTTTAACCAAATTTTTTTTTGAATGTTTTAAAAAATTGGTTTCATTTCTATATATTTTTAGATTTTGGTCATAAAACAACTAGAATTGTATAAATGGGCTCAACACCCATAGCTCAGTGGTTATAGCTCCGGCCACATGCACTGAGACTGGCCGGTTTGAACCTGGCCCAGGTCAGCTAAACAACAATGACAACTGTAACAAAAAAATAGCTGGGCATTGTGGTGGGCACCTGTAGTCCCAGCTACTTGGGAGGCTGAGGCAAGAGAATCGCTTACGCCCAAGAGTTTAAATTTGCTGTGAGCGGTGATGGCACAGCACTCTACTGAGGGCAAAATAGTAAGACTGTCTCAAAAAATAAATAAATAAATAAATAAATAAAATTGTATAAATGATTCAGGGTAGAAAGGGAAGGCATCATCGAGCCCTATTCCCTGTTAACAGTCTAGGGTGTAATCTTCCAGATTTTTCATCTATGCAATTTTTTTCTTTTCCTCACCTTTTTTTCCTCTCCCCCACCTCCTTTTTTCTTTCTTTAGGTTTTAGCTTGGAAATAAAATCTTGACATTTTAATATCCTAGCATTGGTGGAAAATCCATAGTTTATATGCAATTAAAATAATTAAAATGGGTAAATTTTTTTAATTAAGAAGTTTATTTAAAATTGTGGTAAAAAACCATGTAACATAAAATTAGCCATCTTAGCCATTTTCATAATGTTGTACAAGAGTTCTTCAAAACTTTCTCGTCTTGCTGATTTGGAGTTCTGTCCCCATTAAACAGCAGCTTCCCTTTTCTTCCTCCTCAACCCCCATTCTACTTTTCTGTCTCTGTGAGTTTGGCTTCTTTAGATGCCTCATGGAAATGGAACTGTATGGTATTTTCTTTTTTTTGAGACGGAGTCTCACTTTATCGCCCTCGGTAGAATGCCATGGCATCACAGCTCACAGCAACCTCCAACTCCTAGGCTTAGGCAATTCTCTTGCCTCAGCCTCCCGAGTAGCTGGGACCACAGGTGCCCGCCACAATGCCTGGCTATTTTTGTTGTTGTTGCAGTTTGGCCAGGGTCAGGTTCGAACCCGCCACCCTCAATATGGGGCTGGCACCCTACCCACTGAGCCACAAGTGCTGCCGGTATTTTTCTTTTTACGACCGGCTTTTTAAGCCCAGCATGTCCTCAGGTTTATCCATGTTAAAATTGTGTTACATCAGCTTGGCACCTATAGCTCAGCTGCTAGGGCGCCAGCCACATACACCAGAGCTGGCAGGTTCAAATCCAGCCTGGGCCTGCCAAACAACAATGAAAATTACATTTCAACAATGAAAACTACAACCCAAAATTGGCATTGTGGTGGGCACCTGTAGTCCCAGCTACCTGGGAGGCTGAGGCAAGAGAATCGCTTAAGCCCAGGAGTTTGAAGTTGCTGTGGACTGTGATACCACGTCACTCTACCCAGGGCAACAGGTTGAGGCTCTGCCTCAAAAAAAAAAAAAAAAAAAGTTTTATATAAAGTAATAGATATTTGTCATATGGAGGAACAAGCAAACAAAACACCCTAACAACAACAAACACTTGGAGAAGCCTTTATGTAGGAAGTGAAAGTCTTACCTATAGCCAGGTGGTCACAGGGCCCATGCCTGCCTTCTCAGCCCTGTTTCATTTTATCACCTCTAAGATGCCATCACGTTTAATGTGAAACTACATGATTTTAACTTTGCAGAATTAAAAAGCCAACAAAAAAAAAATTTTGGGAATAGATTTTGCACATACAGAACTCTATGTTTAGAGTTATTTTTATGCAGGTGGGAACAGACCGGCACAGTTGGACTTTTTGCCAGTTTCTCACCAATGCTGTGTGCCCTTGCCCTTGTACCACTAGCCCCAAAGAACTCAGGATTCCTTTCTCACTCATACTCTATGGCAGAACCACCACCTTCCCCTCGCCAACACAGTCTCGCCGACACGAAAACCTGCTGGTATGAATTTTGCACCCACATCTGTTTATTTGAAATGAATTTCTGACAGTCAAAGGGCACATCTACAGTTTTGATTTACATCCTCAATTTTCTTTTCCCAAAGGTAGTAACAATGCACACACCTGTGAGAGGGACTTCAAATAGCTTGTAATGCAGAGCTTCTGACCCACAGCATCCACCCCCAACCACACTCCCAAGAAGTAAGGACTTGTCTGACACCACAGGTGGCAGAGTTGGGACTAGACCTAGGACTGCTAGTGTCCTGGCTGCTGTTGTCGCTGAGGCTCTCACTCTCTTGGTAGTCTTTCTTGCTCAAACATCTTCCATGGCTCCCTAGTGCCTGTAAGACAAATTCCAAATTCAGTCTACACTGCCATCTGGGTTGCTGCCTTCAAGGTCATGATGTGGTCTGGTGGGTGTTCAAGTGCATAAGTGCTGAAGCTGGACAGTCCTGGGCTCTTGTCCCTGCCATGCTATACTATTGAGTACCTCCTGCCAGTCTCCCTGGAAAATGCTGGATAAACACATGGCTTTCTACAGGGAATGTCAGGCAAGCTATTTGACATGTTGGCTTCACATTGCTTCTCTGTGTTTAATTGTGCACAGTGAGTGCTCATTAATGGGAGCTATTCTTTCTATCAGGATTAGCAGTCCCCCATCTGAGAAACCACAGTGCTCTGAATATCCTGTATCCCAGTACTAACTCATTGGGGGCCACCTTGCAGCTCCATGGGGCAGAACTGTTTCAGGGGTCCTCAAACTTTTTAAACAGGGGGCCAGTTCACTGTCCCTCAGACACAGTTGGAGGGCTGGCCTATAGTTAAAAAAAAAAAAAAACAAAACTATGAACAAATTCCTATGCACTCTGCACATATCTTATTTTGAAGTAAAAAAACAAAACAGGAACAAATACAATCACACCCCCTCATGTGGCCTGCGGGAAGTAGTTTGAGGACCCCTGCTGGCTTTTGGGATCCTGGGAGAGTTTCACTTCCAGAGGAGCTTGAAGGGCCCCTCCCACCAGGAGAGAAGGAGTCCCAGGTGGGACTGTATCCAAGGCCTCAGGGCAGGATCTCAGGAGGGGCCAGCAAAGCCCAAGAGTCCCTGCCTCCATCCTCTTCCTCCCTGGTCTGGCTTCTCTCTGCCACTAAGGCTCTGTGGGATCTTGTGCAAAGAACCTCTCCTCTCCTCGTTTCTCCAGCTGCCATCCGAAAAGCTTGGCCTCATACCCTGGAGTGTACCCCAGAGTGTACCCCGGGCACAGTGACAGTAACAGAGGAATGGAAAACTCTTGGCAAACAGTAGAGTGCAATGCACGTGTGTGGGTACAGCCACCAGGGGGTGCACGAGGTGGGGGTGGTGCCAGCCTTGCCCTGGCTTCCTATCGGGGCTCTGGCTCAGGGTTCCGATGGTCTCCGCTCTCTCGGTTTCCCGTCCGTTCTCCCTCCTCCTTCCCTCCCTCCCTGCCCTTGCTGGGAGCGCTGGCTCCCGGCATGCCGCGCGCTGACAGCCTTATAAATAGTCGCCTGTGCAGGCGGCTGGCAGGACGGGCAGGGCACGCACTGGCCCCAGCGCCCACCCACCCGTACCCCTCCCCAGGTCAGTGCCGGGTGGATCTCTGTGGGGGAGCTCCTCCAGGGGAAGGGCGGGGGTGCGTTTGTGTCGCCTGTCCTTGGATTCTGTGTGTGTGTATGTGTGTGTATCCATGGTTATGATCTGTGTGTATTTTTGTGTGTGTATTCCCCAGGCTCTGGGTATTTGTGCCTCACTACATGTGCCTTTGTGGATCTGTGCATGTGCGTGCGTGCGTGTTTTCACATGTGCGTGTGCTGCAGCCCCTCCTGGTCTTCCACACAGTCACCCCTTTGTCCCAGCCAGCAGCTCAGGGGCTCCAGGTTCCTGCCCTTGGCACGTCCCAGATGGGGCCTAAGGAGTGGGCACTGTGGTCTGGCTCCCTGCCCCAGAGGACCAAGACAGGAGCAGCCTCTGTGATTGGAGAGGCTATCCTATCACGTCACTTTAGTGTTGGGGGAACTGAAAGCCCCCTGGATGCTCAGCCCTGTCCCTGCCTCCCAGCAGGAGCCCCAGGGCCAGCACTTTGGACCTTCCTAGAGTACTGCTCAGTGGCCCACCTACCACTCTCCAGCAGCACCAGGACAGGCCCAGACAGGGCACTCTGGCTGCCCAAGGTCGCACAGCTGAGTGATGGAGCTGAGATTTGAACACCAGTTGGTTATCAACTGCTGAGAAGGCTGCTCTTAGGTCAGGAGCTGGAATACCTGGGCCTTGTCCTGGCCTCACCTTGAAATTGGGGTTAAGTCACTACCCTTCTGGGCCTAGGCTCCCCAAGCCACTTAACAGGCCACTCAGTCATGCTAGCAGTGGTTGGGTCCCTGGCTAGGGGCCTTATAAGGCCTGGGTGCTTAGTCTGTAACCCAACTCCATCCCAGACCCCTGGCCTCTGTGAGGCCTCCTTACAACCCAAGTTATTTTGGGCCAAGGAAGTGGCAGGTGCCAGCAGGACAGAGGGGCTTAGGTTACAGGGGGAGGGGTGGGGCAGAGTTGAGGCCACTTGTCAGGGCTTTGCTGTGTTTCTCCCTGGCTGGGACACTCCTCCACCCCTGGGCAGCTTCTGAGGGGTGCTTGGTGCTCCTACCTCTCCTTAAGCATACTCAGCAGGAAAAGGTCTATAACTCATGTCCCAGAAGCAGCAGAGACTGTGCTAACGGTCCTGCTAGATGCCAGACCCAGAGCAGCAGAAAACCAGACCCAAGTTTGACCCCATCCAGGACCCAAGCTAGTCCGTCCTCCTCTCCAAGCCTCAGTTTCCTCTGGGTGACAGTGAGAATGGAATGGACTCCCAGCCCTGGCCAGCCCCAGTCAGTGGACAACACAGACCTGCAATGTAGCAGAGAGGCCCAATACAGTGCTGTGTGTGCGATGCCAGCGTGGGAGTGCAGAGCAGAGTCCAGGAAGGCTTCCTGAAGGAGGTGACACCTGAGCTGAGTCCTAAACCATGGCAAATTGGGGAATGGTATCTAGGCATTGGATTCATTGTCAGCCAAAGTTTGAGGGGGCATCATTATGGTGGGTAAGGAAAGTTCCAATGAAAATTGAGCAGTCTGCAGAGGGTGGAGGGCCCTTTTCAGCTATGTTAAGGGGCCTAGGCTTTATCTTGGGAACCAAAGGGGCCACACATGAGAGATTTTAAGCATGTGTGTGATGGGATCTGATTCTTTGCTTGTCAGATAAAATCCTGCAGATTGCCTGGTGGGGTATAGTGAGCCAGGAGCACCCCCTCCCAACATGGAGGTGAGGACAGTAGCTCAGGCCTCTCCCTTAGAACAAGGACATGGTGGTGTGAGGTCTTGGATTGGGGAGAGGCTCTAAGCAGGGGGATTGGGAGGTGTGTATGCAGGGGTGTGGGAGAAGAGCCTCATGCTGACCTGGCCTCTGGCTGTGCAGGGAGGGGTGTCCTGGGAGCCTGAAGCTGAGAGCGAGAGGGCAGAGGGGCCTGGACTAGAGGTCCAAGAATCAAGGATTTAGGTTCAGGTAGGAGACTGTAATGGTCACTAGTGGCCTTGGGGACAGCTGGTGTAGGGGGAGTGAAGACATGAGGCCAAAGGTGTCTTCGGGACAGCCTTGGAGACATTGCTGCTGGGGAGAGGGCAGGGGAGGTCTGGGGGTCTGGGGAAGCACACAGTGGGGACACAGGAGCAATGGGGTTTCTTTGCATGCTGAGGGGAAGGCGGACAGTGAGGCTGGGTGAGGGGAAGAGGGTCGGCAGCCAGGTGTGGGTGCTGGAGGATGGGCTTGCACAGGGCCAAAGCCTGGGACGGCCTCACTCTGACAACTACAAAGACCTGTGTCCATGTGAGTGGCTCCTTCAGATCCCTCTCCTTGGGCCTCTGTGTCCCTTGGAGTCCCCTCATCCAAACCTGGTCCCAGATAATGACACACACAGCTCATGTAGATTTCCTCCAGCCCTGGGGAGTGTTGTCAAGGCATCTGGGTGACGCTGGACCCATGCCCTGTTTTTTGGGAGTGGCTGGGGAGCAGCCGGGCAGTTGCTGTGGCCGCTGCACTTGCCCTTCAGCACTGCCCTCACCCTCCCTGCCCTCCAGCAAATTGAAGTGAGTGGGAGTGGGAAGGGTTACTACCCTCCTGCGATAGGTGAGCAATGGAAGCCAAAGAAGAAAGGTGACTCTTTCAAGGTCACCCAGCCTCCTGGGCCTTCCTTGCCCCTGTGATTGCATGTGGGGCCTGGGGCCTGCCCCGCCACCTTGGGTGTAGCTTGGTGGGAGCTGAGCCAGGATGGGGAGGAGAACCCCTAACCTGTACCCTTGTCTTGCAGAGCACTGACTCAGCTCCTGGGACCTCGGCAGGATGGAAGGTATGAGGCTCCTCTCTATTCCCAGGCCTCAGTGTGCCTGTCTATTAAGGGGACACACTCTCAGGGAGGGGCTGGAGGAGGCTCTGGGCCTGCCTGAACAGCCCTGTCTGGGAGCCACCAGCATCCTCCGCTGGCCTCTCACAGGATGTGCCAGCTCCAAGATTAACTTAGAAGCAACAAGGCCTCCCTGAGGTTCCTGAGGGCCTGGGGCTCACCTACGCTGTTATTCATGGAGCTGAGTCCCTGCCCTTTTCTAGAAAGGGTGGGTCCTGGGGTGGAGAGCCCTGCCCGATGGAAAGTCCCCAAGTATGCATAGTGCAAAGCCTATAGGAGGAGGCAAGTTCCTGTCCCTCTCTGGAACTCAGTTTCCCTGTCATCCAGTGGGGGTGGGCCTTAAGGAGATCTTGGGCCACCCCCACTGGACAGATGGCAGCCCCATCTGTCCAGAACCTGGCCCTGTGCCTTGGCCAAGACAGCTCTTTAAGAGCTCAGTGGGCCTGCTGCTGCAGCTGCCCGAAGCCAGTGGTCACCCCTTCACCCCTAGCCTCAAACATCAGCCACCATGGGGTTGTGGCCTCCCCCAACCCCTAGCTGGTACCTTCTCCCTGGGAATGGAAGCCCAAAGTAGAAGCCATTCTTTTTACAGCTCCTCTAGGCCTCCAGCCTCAGGGCGGGGAAGGCACTCAGAAGCTGCCCAGCCTACCTTCTCACTGGGCCGGGGACAGAGAACCAGAGAAGGGTAGATACTTCTCCCCTAAGGTGACAGAGCAAGGTCCTCTACAGCCTGGTCCTCTATTTCCCTGAGAAAAGGGGAAGCCCAGGAAACCTGTGGCAGAGACCTGGGTTCTGGTTCTGACATCTCTTGTGTAGGCCCCTCCCTCTTTAGGCTTCAGTTTCCCTCTGTCCAGGACTGAGATCTAATAGCACAGGGAGGCAGAGGCTGGAACGCAAACTCGCCTCCCTGTCTGGGCAAGAGTTCCATGTGCCACTGCAGCCCTCCTCCCTGGCAACCGTCTCCACAGTAACATATGTTGTGGTTGCCAACTCCATGGATCGCACTGGAAGGCGGGCAATGGGCAGGCCCAGGCCTGGGAGGGGAGGGAGAGGCCACGGCAGAACAGGACTATGGGTTGCTGTGCATCACGTGACTCCCCTAGCAAGGAAGACCTGTGGGCCAGAGGTGACCAGCCCCTGGGGCCTACCCATGCAGAGGGAGGCACCATGAGAGTGGCCATCCAGGCCTTTTTCCACTCTGAGTCCCTGGCCTCCTGGCCTCATCTTCTGCGGGTCCTTCTGTCTGGAATGCCTGCCCTTCCCTGACCTCTGAGCTTTTGAGCACATCACTTCTCACTCTGGACTGTGACTTGTCTGCCTCCCTGATAGGAGTATGAGCCATGTCTGTCCCCTGCCTGGGGCACAGCATAGGCCTGGGACTCCACAGGTGCCTCTGGCTATTGGTCAAGTGAGCGACTGAGCCCTGCTCTCCTTTTTTCTCCTACAGAGAAGCTGAAGAAAACTAAGATCATCTTTGTGGTGGGTGAGTCGCAGGCAGGCGGGCAGTATGGCAAGTGGGGAGGTCTTCGCAGGTTTGGTGGCAACTAGGGCCTTGGGCTACACCTGGGCTCTGCCCCTCACTTGCAGAGGCCCTGGTAGCCCCTGTCTGTCTTGGGGCCCCGCTTCTTGGGGTTTCTGAATGGGTGGGCACTTGCAGGAGGGCCTGGCTCGGGGAAGGGCACACAGTGTGAGAAGATTGTGCAGAAGTATGGCTACACCCACCTCTCTACCGGGGACCTACTGCGAGCCGAGGTCACCTCAGGCTCGGCCAGGGGCAAGAAGCTGGCTGAAATCATGGAGAAGGGGCAGCTGGTGCCGCTGGTAAGTGGGCCCTTGTGGGATGAGGGGAAGCCCATGGCCTGCTGGCAAGGCTGACCATAACCCTCCCGGCTCCAAACCCTCCTGTGGCTCCCACTGCCTTTGGCAGGAAATTCCTGCTGGAAGCTCCCAAGAGCCTGCCCTCTTCTGGCCACCTTGGTCTTCATGTCCCTTTAAACTGACCACACTCCTTTCTGCCTGGAATGTTCTTTACTCTTCAGTTTTCAGACCCTCCTGACTCCCGGATTTGGGCTAAGACCCTCCTAATTTTATATTCCATTAGTCCCTCTGCCTATACAACCTGTGTCATGCCTGAAAATTGAAAAATTGACTGTGGAACTGTCAGTCCCTCATCAGACCCTGAGCTTCCCTGGGACAGGAAAGGTCTGATGTGCCCGCTGTGGGGTCCTCAGGGCTCAGATCAGCACCTAGTGGGGAGGAGGGGCTTAGTAAATACTGTGGCCTGGAGTGAATGAATCATTCCAGTTAAGGTCTCCATAGTTCTGAGGAGGCTTCCTGGAAAAGGAGGCTTATTTGGGACATTTGTGTTAAGAGAGGATGGGACCTTTCAGGTGATGGGACCAGCACAGGCAATGGCCTAAAGAAGGGACGTGGGGGGAGGCTTACAGCCCCTTCCTTCTTTACTGCGCCCCAGGAGACAGTGTTGGACATGCTCCGTGATGCCATGTTGGCCAAAGTAGATACTTCCAAAGGCTTCCTGATTGACGGCTACCCACGGGAGGTGCAGCAGGGAGAAGAATTTGAGCGGCGGGTAAGAGAGGACCTGTGACATAGGGTGGAGTTCTAGACAGGTGCAGGGGTGGGGGGACTGATTCATCGGGGTGCAGGTGAGGAGGAAAACCAGGAAGACTTTCTGGAGGTCTAGAAGGAAAGGTGTAGAAGAAGGGGAAGCCTGGACCCTGGACCCTGTGGTGAGATGACAGGCAGCCCTGAAACGTGTCCTGTGCTGGCCCACACATACCACCTGCGGCCCGCAGGGCTACATCTAGAAATGGGGTTAATGGAAGTCCCCATCCCTTCTGGGGCTGCTATGGGTGCTACTCTGGGCAGCAGTCTCAGTACCTACAGTGGCCTCCAGGCGTCTGGGCGTCTCGTCTTCTTGGCTCTAAACACCAGGGGGCGCCAGGGCTTCACCAAAAAAGGAAGGGTCTGCCTGGGGGCGCAGTTGGCTCATCCTAGCTGAAGGGCCTATAGAGCTTTCCTGGGGACCGGCCATGCCCAATGCCATCTAACCAGGTGAAATGCCCACTGTCCTGACTGGGAAACTGAGGGCCCACAGCCAAAATCTCAGCCTGGGACTCCCAGGGGCTTGGCTGGCCCTCATGGATTTACCACCTCCATGGGAGGTGAGCATCTCTACCTGGGGTGTGCCTACTGTTCATGGCCCTGGGGACTCAGATAAACCAGAGGCTGTGGGCCTGTGCCCTGGAGAAACTCAGCAGCTGATGTGTGTTGGGGAGGTGATGGCCTTGGAGATGGGTCAGACTGCTGGGGCCGGGCCCACCATGGTCATCTGTAAGATAAGAACACTGGGAGGCTTGTGCAGCGTCATCAGGAAGCAGGAGAAACCCCTCCTGAAGGCAGCTGACAGTGTCCTCCTTGGAGGAGGTAGGGTTGAGCATTAGAGTGGCTACTGCAAGCAAGGAAACCAAGTCTCAACAAGACCAAATGGTTTGCCCAAGGTTACCCAGCTGGACAGAGGCAGAGTGAGCCTGGGTGGAGTCCAAGTCAGTCTAATACCAGAGTTTGAAGAGCTGGGCCCCAGTCCTGAGGCTTCCGTAGACCATGGGTGGGAGACAGAGCATGCTGGTCTGGACTGGCCCAAACCTGGGGAATCATGGTCAGGCTGCGGGAAAGGCTGCCATCTCTGTGTGGAGGCCAGCCTGGGCAGGGGATGCCTTGGAGGGCCACTGGGGGCTGAATTGAGCAGGGCAGGAGCTCTGGAGCTTTATTCCTTCTTGCCTTTCCAAGTTATCCTATGGATGACACATTATTGGAATGACAGCAACCTTGCTCAGAGCCCCCCAGAATTCAGCAGCACCTTATCCCTTCCCTTGTCCCTAGACCCATTGTCAAGACTGCATCTAGCCTCCCTGTCCTTAGGACCACATTCACAGGAGAGCCTGTCCACAAGGCTGGGGATTGTCATGTGGAGGGTATCTGGGAAGATAACCCTGAAGGAATGAGATTTGAGCTTGGAGCCTGAAGGAGAGGTTTGGTGTTGGGGAGAAGGTTGGAGAGAGTGGCTTCTACCCGAGGTAACAGCATGAGCCCAGGCCTGGCATGGGGAGGAGGTGGATGACAGCCTAGAATGGTCAGTGTGGCTGAAATAGGGAGAGCCCAGGAGGGTTGGGGGGGGGGGGGGTAGAGCCCAGTCGTGCAGGCCCTGTATGTCTGGTAAGAAGTGTGGACTTTCTCCAGAGGACACTGAGGAGCCATGAGAGAGGTTTGAGCAGGGTGGGTGGCAGGGAAGATTGATTTTAGGAGAGTCCCTCAGGCTGCCCTAGGAAAGGGACTGAAGGCGTGAGTGGGTCTCAGGCCTCAGAGGTGGGAGATGGAGAGGAGATGGCCCCAGGGGCAGGAACAAGTCCCTGATGTGGTGCCCCGCCCGCAGATCGGACAGCCCACACTGCTGCTGTATGTAGACGCAGGCCCCGAGACCATGACCAAGAGGCTCCTGAAGCGAGGAGAGAGCAGTGGGAGAGTGGATGACAATGAGGAGACCATCAAGAAACGGCTGGAGACCTATTACAAGGCCACGGAACCTGTCATCGCCTTCTATGAGTCACGCGGCATCGTGCGCAAGGTGTGCCCATCCACCCTGGCCAGAGAGTAGCCCCAGGAAGTCTGGGTTCTAGCCTGGCTCAGCCTCAACTCACTGTGTGACCTTGGCTGGCCCCTCTCTTTCAGCCTCGGTTTCCCTGCTAGTTCAGTGAGGAGCTGCTGGCCACTAAGGCTGGGCGAGGTCAGCCCTCTGCCTTGGCAGGGCCAATGAACCCTCACGGTGCGTCTCCCTGCAGGTTAATGCTGAAGGCTCCGTGGACAGTGTCTTCTCCCAGGTCTGTGACCACCTGGACGCCCTGAAGTAGCAGCACTGGAGCCCCTTCCCCAGCTCAGAGCCCCGCCCCACCCCTGTCCTGAGTCGAGGACCTCCTGGCCTGAGCCCAGCGCCTCCGCCCTGCTGGCTGAGCACAGACAGAGGAAGCCACTTATCCTGTTTTCATGGACAGCCCAGCACTAAAGGAATTTCCAAGGACATTTAGTTTTATTCCTTTCTCTTTGCTTCCAATCAGAGTTGATTCATATGATTGTGCCCGCCTGGCCTAGAGTCCCCAGCCCCTTACCCTTCCAATCCTCCTAACACCCACCAGCCCCCTGAGCCATCCACACCTTCTCTAGCTCTGGTGGGAGCCCTTTCTCACATAGGGCGTGCCCAGCAGAGCTGTGCTAGGCCTGGGGACCCAGCAATGACTGAGCAGCAGGGCCCTTGCTCTTGGGGTCTGGTCTTCTCCAGCCTGGGCTTCTCTGCATCCTTGCTCTGTGGCCTTGTCCTTGGCCTGGTCTTTGACCTCTCATCTGTCTGTGTGTACTCTGCCTAATCCCCACTGGAACTGGGCTGCAGCAGGCAGTGAGGCCATGGCCGGTGTGGGTTTCTTGGATGAAAAGGCAGGCACACACCAGCCTGCTGAGTGGGTAGTAAATTGGCTTCACTGGTGCAAGAAGCTCTGAAAAGAGCACTATGATTAGATGCAGGAAGTCAAGATCAGGGTGCCTACCTTAGGACCTGAAGATCCTCCCCTGGGTGACCCTGACCAGACCATAGCCTGCCCTCTCTAAGCCGTTTCCAATTCTAAAATAAGTTCCCCATGTCACCCTACCCCTCATGGTTCAGATGAGAACATGCTGAGCAAGGGGTGTATAAGCTGTCAGTTGCCCTGGCCAGAGACCAGAGTAACCTCGTCCAAAGTGTGGAGGGACCAAGTTGTCTTGGGAATGCCAGAATCCCCTGGGAGAACCATCTGCCCTTTTCTGTTCTTTCCTCCTTTGACCTCATCGCTGAGAAAGGCTCACTTTGGTGCTCATGTGTCCTTAACACCTGTTCAGCCCTGGCCGTGCTCCCTTGAAAGCTGAGAGAGCCTTCAGCCTTCACACCTGCCTGGAATGAAACCCAAGTTCGGGACTGACTGTGCTCATGCACCACTCTGCTTATAACAGGGGGGCTGGTTTCCATTTCCATTGGTTACTTAAAGTTTCCTTTAAAATAAATAATTTTCAGTTATAAAAAGTGAGTCTATTAAGAGAAGAGCATGAAATATACACATGGTAGTATGGAGAGAGGAAAGGGCAGGCACCACGTGGGGGTGAGCCCCCTGCAGCCAGTCCTTGTTCCCAACATCAGCCTGGGGCCCACAGGGACACAGCAAGCCTGGGAGCCACGGACTACTCTGGGACCTCCTCTCCCAGGTGCCCAAGTGCCAAACTGGATCTGAGGACTAGCGTGAAGATGAGGGGAGACATGACAACAATACAGAGTTAGAGAACCTCAACAAGAATCATCTGCTGAGTGGGTCGTGAATTGGAAACTCAACAAAACCATCCTCATTACCTTTATTTTTAATTATAGCTTCATTAATTCAGGTGAGTCCCAGTTTATGAAAACTAAACTGACCCAAATTCACCACAGAACCATTTTATTCACTTAATACTCTTCCTATCATCTAATTGATCATCTGTTTATCTAAAGATACAGATATCCTCTTTGCTAAAAATTTGAAAACACACAAAGTTTAAAAGCTCTAGTAATTGGCCAGGTGAAGTGGCTCACTGGGAATCCTAGCACTCTGGGAAGCCGAGATGAGTGGCTTGCTTGAGCTCAGGAGTTCAAGACCAGCCTGACCAAGAGCAACGCCCTGTCTCTACTAAAAATAGAAAACACTAGCCAGGTGTTGTGGCGGGCACCTGTAGTCCCAGCTACTCTGGAGGCTGAGGCAAAAGGATCACCTGAACCCAGGAGTTTGAGGTTGCTATGAGATATGACCTCATGGCACCCTACCCAGGGTGACAGAGACTCTATCTCAAAAAAAAAAAAAAAAAAAGAAGTCTAGTAGCTGCCCCCTGCCCTCCATACTTGCCACCATAAACCTTCGTCGGAGAGTTTCCTCTGTGCATTTAGTTCATTCAGTGAACATCTCGGGGCACCTGCCATTTTGGCACAGCAGAGGCTCCTAAGCCCCTGGCCCACTGTGATATGTCTCCCAGCATGTGGGGCCCATCTTCACAAAATTCCATCAGACCTAGTCAACCAAGACCAGTACTGGGTAGCTGAGTCCAGGGAGTTCAGAGGGAACCTAGCGGTGGGAGGCTCCTCCGGCTGGAGTTCTGGAGCAGAGCCTTGTGGGTACCTAGAATTCCCCATGAGACAGAGGCATGGAAGGGCACAGGGAACTGCTCCGCAGAGCCACAGAGGTGGAGAGGACCTGTGAGTGTGGGGAGAGCTGTCGGCTACAGGGGGTGCAGTAGCAAGAGATATACCTGGTGGGTATAGGGCCCAGGCTCACAAGGGCAGTGGGAGGCTCAGAGGCGGGTTTTGGTTTTATTATTTGCTTTTTTAAATGAAAAATGTCAAACAAACTGAAGGACAAATATAAATGCACACCCATATACCCATCCCCAACATTTAGCAATTGTTAACATTTTCCCATTCTTCCTTCACTGTTTAACTTTTGCCAAGGTATTTTAAAGTAAATTACAGATATGAGGAAACTCTGCCCCTAAAACATGACTTTAGTATGCCTAAGAAAGACATTTTCCTAAATAACCACAGCTTGGAGTTTCAATAGCCTAAATTAACATTACTATGATGATGGTTAATGCCCAGTCCATTGCAATTGTTGCCTATTGTCCCCCAAATGCATCTTACAGCTGGTTTGTTGAAACCAGGATGCAATTCAGGCCCACATATTGCCTCTGATTGTGATGTTTGTCAAATCTCTTTTAATCTAGGACCATTCTTCCCCGCCTTTCTGTGAAGGACCCAGAAGTCCTACAGAAAATTTCTCCTTCCAGATTCTTCTGTGGCTTCCTCATGGGGTCATTCCACTTGTTCCTCTATCCTTTGAAGTCCATGTAAACTGGAAGGTAGTTGAAAGATTCAGGTTAGGCCACTGGGACAAGAATATGTAACAGGTGCGACACACAAAGGGTTTTAAAACCAGACAGGAAGGTCAGATCCGCAGCACTCCCAGCTTTAATGCACACGTGAGCATCACAGGAGTCTTGTTAAAAAGCTGATTCCGATTTCACAGGTCCCAGCTGGGTGCTGGTATCTAGCCCTTAGGGTCAGTGTGTGCTCATCTCCCACTGGTGGGGACTGAGAGATGGGCATCGTGTTGGGTGTCACGCTCTTCTTAACTCTAGGGACCATCCAGGCAGGTGCTTGTTCCAAGGTGCTGGAACATTTTTTTTTTTTTTTTTTTTTTAGAGACAGAGTCTCACTTTGCTGCCCTTGGTAGAGAACCATGTCATCACAGCTCACAGCAACCTCCAACTCCTGGGCTTGGGCGATTCTCTTGCCTCAGCCTCCTGAGTAGCTGGGACAACAGGCGCCTGCCACAACGTCTGGCTATTTTTTTGTTGCAGTTTGGCAGAGGCCGGGTTTGAACCCACCACCCTTGGTATCTGGGGCCAGCGCCCTACCCACTGAGCCACAGGCGCCACCTCGTGCTGGAACATTCTAACCAACCAGCAGGATCAGAGCCACTCTAAACTTGGGGTCTCAGACAGGGAGGCCTCCAGGGCAGGCCTACTGAAATGGTGGCCTCAGATGCCCCTCTGGATTGTGCCCCCGTGTCTTGGCCTCAGGGGCCCTGAGGGCCTGTGCCGGAGGCTCTGAAGTGGGAGAGGAAGGAAGCTGGGAGCAGAGGAGGCCAAGGCTGTCGCCTCCCAGCCGCACGAGGGGCCTCGAGTAAACAGGAAGGCCTGGCGGCTCCACGATGGGGGGGAGCCTTAAAGAGGTGGGTGCCAGGAGCCCTACTGGACACATGCAGCCTGTGAACACAGGGCTTGTTCACTGGGGAGCCAGGCCCAGGTCACGCAGCCATAGGTGCACAGGCTAGCCCCTCTCTGGCTACTCGCAGCACTCTACCCAGGGTGATAGCTTGAGACTGTCTCAGAATAAATAAAGAAATAAATAAATAGATCTTGGGGAGTGGGTTTCATGAGGAAGGCCAACATCATTCAGGATTTGGGGGCAGCAGGTCCCAGAGCCCCTTCCTCAGAGAAAGAAAGGACAACTGTGAGGGATTCTGCTCTTCTAGAACAGAGCAGGGTCTGCAGGACCCTGACCTCCGGGAGCACCCTGTATCCTTGTGGAGTCATTTCCCCTCTTCAGAGCCCCTGCCCCTGGGCCCAGAATGTCCTGGACAACTGGAGATTCAGAATCACTAGCTAGGAGACCTCAAGCCGCGCAGCCCCATGGCCAAGTCCACTCATTTGCTCACAAGCATTTCCTGAACACCCACCAGGACCGGTGCTCTTCCAAGGTGGGGATTCAGTGGAAAATAGAGGGAAGCCCTTGCCCTCATGAAGCTTCTGCTCTGAGAGAGAGAGAGACATAATAAATAAACAATATGCAGCATGTCAGGTGGTGCTAGGTGGGCCGATTGCAGTGAGGGGAGATGCGATGGTCAGAGAAGACCTCACTGACCATGTGACTTAAAGGACGAAGGGGCAAGCCCCATGGTTACCTAGGGGAAGGTGGTTCAGGGAGCAGGAGTGGCATGTGCAAAGGCCTTGGTGTGGGTGTGCACTTGGCACGTTCAAGGAACAGCCAGGGACCAGCCGGGCTTCAGTGGGATCAGCAGGTGTGGGGAGGGGTGGGGGCCTCACTAACCAGTTGAGGGGCTTTGATTTTACTCTTTGGGAGCCAGTTGCCAGTGGAGGGCATTGGGCAGAGCAGATGGGATCTGGCTTGAACAGGCTCCCTTTAGTGTGGAGACTGGCTGAAGGGCCTGGGGAGGAGAGGCTGGGGCTGGGACATTCTGAGGACAGTGGTGAGAAGTAGCCTGAGGTGGCCAGGCCTATCGGCTCCTGCCTGTAACCCTAGCACTCTCTGAGGCAGGTGGATTGTTTGAGATCAGGAATTGGAGACCACCCTGAGCAAGAGCGAGACCCCGTCTCTATTAAAAATAGAAAAACACTAGCTGGGTGCTATGGCAGGCACCTGTAGTCCCAGCTGCTCAGGAGACTGAGGCAAAGAGGATTGCTTGCGCCCAGGAGTTTGAGGCTGCTGTGAGCTATAATGCCAGGGCACTCTACATTCTACCCAGGTAGACAGAGTCTCAAACAAGAAGTAGCCAGAGTCTGCAAACCCTGGGAATTTGAGGGAGGACCTGGCAGGATTCTTTGTGGCTTGGCTTGGATGAGGGGTCTGGGAGAACGAGCACAGGTCGCCACAAAGGCTTATGCAACAAGAGCAGTGAGGGTCAGAGAGAGGGACTGCGGCAGGAGCTGCTGGGACAGCAGAGCCCAGCATTGGCCGGGGGAAGTTTGAGATGCAGGTCAGACCCCCAGGGCCTTGAAGACACGAGTCAGGAGGTGTCTTCAGTATCTGGATGGTATTTAAAGCTATTTGTCTGGGTTGAGGTCACCTGGACGTGCTTGAGAATCCCCTGGGGATCTTGAGAAAATGCAGGATCTGATCCAGTGGGTCTAAGACTGGGCCTGAGAGACTGCATTTCTTTTTCTTTTCTTTCTTTCTTTTTTTTTTTTTTTTTTTTAATTTTGTGACAGGGTCTCAACCTGTTGCGCAGACTAGAGTGCCACAGTGTCATCATAGCCCACTGCAACCTTGCACTCTTAGGCTCAGGTGATCCTCTGGCCTCAGCCTCCCAAGTACCTGGGACTACAGGTGCACATCACTGTGCCTGCTAATTTTTTCTATTTTGTGTAGAGATAGGGTCTCACTCTTGCTCAGACTGCGCTTGAATTCCTGAGCTCAAGTGATCCTCCCGCCTCAGCCTCCCTCCCAGAGTTCTGGGATTGCAGTGTGAGTCACCATGCCCAGAGAGATGCTGTGTTTCTAACAAGCTCCTGGAAGAGGCTAAGACTGTGCTCTGGGTAGCTGGGGTCTAGGGTGTGTTTTTCATGGTCAAGACCCTGTGGTGGGTCGGAGAGCAACAGAGGGGCTTGTAGTCAGTGGCAAAAGAAAATGCTGCAAGAGGGAGGCTGTAGGCGGCGTTGAGTCACAGGGAAGGTCGGGGTCATACAACATTTGTTCTAGTTAATGGAGCCTGAGTCCCAGGGCCTGTGTTGGAATGGGTCAGCAGGGTCATAAAGCTTTGAGAAAACCTGGCTTGGGACTTAGGGTAAACAGAGAAGGGAAGGGCCAGGGACCAAGCCTGGGGGGACACGGAGGAACTGGGGAAGAGGCAGATAAGGTGACTGGGGAGGTGGGAGGAAAGCCAGGACAGAATGTTCTGGAAGCCAAGGGAAGAAAGTCTGGTTGGGATTTGAATTATCTTCTGCCTCTCCTCAGCCCTGGGCCTTGCACACCTGAGCTTCAGTTTCCTTGACTGTAAAATGATGATGTGACAGTTCAGGCCCATCCAGGTGGGTGTGGAGCGGCAGTTGGCACAGGGCCAGGCATGCCCCAGGGTGGTAGAGCCATTTCAGTCCTTTCTTGGCCCTTTGAAGTTCTCCAGGCCAGCAGGTACAGATGGAGAAAGGGAGGCTCAGAGAGCAGAAAGATCTGCATCCCATTGTGCAGATGGAGAAAGGGAGGCTCAGAGAGCAGAAAGGTCTTACCTGAGGCCACCCAGCCAGTGCAGGGCAGAGCCTGGGTACCTTGCTCCCAGCCCAGTGCTCTCTTTCCCCTGCCCCGTGTGTCTGGTCCTGCTGTTATCAATGGCTCCTGGCTCCAGGCCGCTGCTGGAGACGGACAGCCGCCTGGTGGGTCCCTGGGGGCCGCCTGAAATTCCTTCAGTGGCTAACAGCCAGGGTAGACGTGCTCCGTCCCTTCCTGAAGCCCAGGCCTTCCCAGCCAGCCAGGAGGAGGAAGTCACAGAATGTGTGCATCTGCCCACCGTGGGGTCCAGGCACGGGGGCCTGGCCACTGGCCACGCATCTCTCTGGCCTGTGCACAGGCGGCACCTGAAAACATCTATATCAGTTACAGCCCCAGCAGGAAACAGATGGCACACTCCAGTGGGACATTAGAGGAGAGTCTGATGAAGGGTCTGTTTACACAGGTGCAGTGAGGGTGTTGTGAAGTCACTCGGACCATGTGGACACCAGGCTGACAGCAGCATGGGTCGTGACCACCCTCAGCCTGAAGGGGCCAGGAGAGGAGTCAATTCCACAGCCAGATTCTGCTGTGTGGATAGTCCCAACAGGGCTGTAGCCTTCATGGAGCAAGGCCACCAGTGTGCAGTGACCCTGCAGGGAAGGAGCCCATGGCTCTCCCAACACAGGAGTGGCTGGGTAGGGAAGGTGGGTGTGTCCTACAGGGTACAGAGTGTATCTGGGGGGTTGTAGGAGACAGCTAACCCTGTTCCCCGCTGTGAGGCTATGTGATCATCAAGCTTGCTGGGGACAGGAGACTCAGTCTAGGACTCTTCTACTGGGGACCAGGGACAAGGCCTGCCTCTCTGTGCCTCCTTGACTCTCACCCTGCCTTACCTTCTAGGATACCTTATGCTTTCAATAAATGTATCTCAAGAGCCAAAAGGCCCTGGGCCATGTTCTAAACCCAAGGGACATTAGTGCAGAGGACATCAAAGTCCTTGCTCTCATGGGGCTTCTAGTCAGGTGGAGAGACACAGGCAGCCTGATTCCGCATAGGCTGGGGTATGATGGGGAGGGTCAGGATGCTGTAGGAGCTGGAGGTGACCCCTCTCTACCCCCAATCCCGGGGTGGTCCCGATCTCTTTCTCCTTCTGAGGTTCCATGGCCACCGGTAGGTTTTTCTCTCCTAGGAGGTTTTCTCTGAGTTCTTCATGTCCACCTGGAGTCTCTCCTGCTGTCCAAAAACTCCACGGGTCTTGTTTATAATGTGAATAGGGATGGATCATGCAGTGTGGAGGAAAGTGGGAGGGAGGGATGTTTCGAAAGAGCCTCTTGGAGGGTGCCTGTTACTGCCCCAGACAATACCCACACCTCCTCTAAACCCCCCAAACCCGAGATGTCCACTGCATCTGTAACCTTGTAACATCTGTCTTCTCCCTCCAAATTCATTTCAGGTGGCGGTGGTCAGGGGAAGAGCAGAGCTTGGAGCCAGGCATCCCTGGAGGTCAGCAGTTTATGCCTCAGGGAGTCTTGTTTCCTCCTCTGTAAAATGGGGGTATAACGGTACTGGGCAGCTGTGAGGACTCAGAGCTGATAAGGTGAACGCCTAGGGCGGGCCCTGGGGCTGAGCAGAAGGAGCGTTCAGCCCTGGGGCTGGATTAACTGTCCCCAGGGCACAGATCCTGGAAAACACCTCACAGCCCCCTTTTCTACTAAGCAACCCTTTGCTTGGGCGCCACCTCCCCATCTGCCAGGTTACAGTAAAAGGCAGAGGAGCTGCCTCCCTGGAGGTGGGGGCCTGCTGGGTGAGGATGATTGCCCTTGACCTCATGCCTAAAGTTGGCTAGGAACTGTCTGGGTGGCCATAGGGGTGAGGGAGCAAACCTTCCCCCAGCCCCCACCCAAGGAGCCACACCCACCCTTCCCATCCCTGTGTCAGCTCCAGCAGAGACAAACACATGTCCAACTCTGGTCACTGGTATAGGCCAACAAGTGCTGGAGGGTCTCCAGGGGCCAGGTCTAGGACACTGGACCAACACCCTATCTTCAGAGGCACCCAGGGCTCCAGCCTTCTTCTCCTGCCCTGGGCCTCAATTTCTCCATCTGTGATCCAGAACAGATATAGAGAAGGACCCCCTCTCTGTAGGTCCTGCCGGCACACACAAAGATTTGTCTTCTCAAAACCCAGCTCTGCCAGCATCCTTCTGCTCAAGAACCCTCCATGACTCCCAGTGGACCTTGGGATAAAAGTCCTGACATTCAAAGCCTACCCAAAGCAGGGCCAGAGTCTGCTTCTCCAGGCTTCCTGACCCACCTCACCCTTGCTGTCCCACAGTGGTCCAATCACTTCCTGCGTCTAGGCCTTTGCTTAGGCCAGTCCCCTGCCTGGTGTGCCCTCCTTGCCCCTGTGTCCCCCCTATCAACTCACCCAGTCTTTCAAAGGCCAGCCCCTGAGGCTTCCTTCTCTGAGACCCCTGGGGCCTGGCTTGAGGTGCGACCTGGAATAGGTGCTTACTATTTGCAGAATGAATGCGGGACATTTGGGAATGGTCACCCAGACACAGGGAGCACCAATAGGGGAGTGAGTACTGTGTGTCAGGCCCAGGGCTCAGCATCACCATCCCCAGCCTCTGGAAATCTCACAGCCTGGCCAGGAAGGCCCCATCGTGCCCCACTTTACAGATAGAGGGACTGAGGGTTGAAGGAACTTGCCCGAGGTTGCACGGCTCAGAGCAAGCAGACAAGGGTTTGAAGCTAGGACCATCTGACTTCAGAAATGCTATTAAAGTCTGTCTCTCATGTGGTGCTGTCTTTTGTCTCTGAAGGATTTTCCACCCACGAAGAGGGCAGACACACAGTATGTAGCCTGTGCAGGTCCTCTGCCCTTTCTGGGCCCAGAGACCCCAGCCCCCCTTGGCCTTCAGTTTTCCTGCCCACAAAGCAGGGGCACAGCAGCCTATTGGTGGCGCTTAGTGAGCCAGCTGTGGGGGCCCATGAGACCTGTAGGAATCCCGACTCTGCCATCTCCTTGGACCAATTATCTCACCTCATCATGTCTCTCTTTCCTCATCTGTAAAACATGTTCACGGAGACCATGGAGTTGTGAGTTCCACATGGGTTGCTTTATCCAGGGCCTGGCCTGGGAAAGGTCCCCTTGGGGGGGCTATTAGGGTGATTGTTTTCATCTGTGGGGCTGCCAGATGCACCCCCACCCACTAGTCTTGGACAGAGTGGGATGGGAGGGTGGGGTGCATGGGGAGACAAGCCTGGAGCCCAGGCCCTCCCACCCGCCTGCCTCCCCCCATCCCAGGGCCCCCCACCCAGCGACAAAGCCTGTGGCACTTCCTCTACCCGCCTGGCAGGCGGCCTGGCCCGGCCCCTTCTCTAAGGAAGCGCATTTCCTGCCTCCCTGGGCCGGGCTGGATGAGCCGGGAGCTCCCTGCTGCTGCAGGTCATACTCCAGCCTCCATCTGCGTGTACAGGCTAGGACCACTGCCGCCACTGCTGCCCATAGGAGCCCAGCACCCCACCCTGCCCATCTGTCGGCCAGTGACTCCAGCTCGGCCCTGCATCCTTGTATCCACTTCTCCTGACCCCTCAGCCGCCACCCCAGAAGGCTGGAGCAGGGACGCCATCGCTCCGGCCGCCTGCTCCCCTCAGGTCCCTGCTCGAGCCCACGCCGGCCCCGGCGCCCGCCCGCCGCCCTGCCCCTGGACACCGGATAAGGCCTAGTGTTCAGGCTCCCAGGTGGACATCATGGCCCGTGGCATGCTCCCCCTGGCTGTCACCCTGCTGCTGGCCGGCTGTAGCGTCAGCCCCACAGGTAGGTGGCCAGGGCCCTGGGATGGGGAGACTTGGCCCCTTGTACACAGACCAGGCCCCAGTGTCCCCAGCCTCCTTCCTGTGTCCTCACACCCAGTAGAGCCATCCTGGGGGCTATGGAGGTGACCAACCCTTCCAGTTTGCTGGGACTTAGGGGTTTCACAGAACACTGGACTTTCAGCATTAAAAGTCTCAGCAAACCAGGACAACTTATTTACTTTAACCCTGGCCTCTGGCGTCTTCCCTCCCAGCAACATTCGTTTCTCCCCAAGAAGCCCAGGTCCCAGAATGCTGAACACCGACAAGAGAGTTCCCTGCCGTCTCTGGGCCTTGGTTTCCCATCTGAGGAATATGTGGGAAGGAGGGCCCACAGCTTTGGGCTCAGAGTGCAGGCTCCGGGTTCAAATTTCACAGAAATACTTCCTCACGGGGTGATCATGGAGACTGCCTTTGGGGCTCTGAGCACAGTGGGGATGATAATAGAACTTCCGCCTCACAGCTGCTGCCAAAGTCAGTGGTGAAGCCGCACTGGCAGGCTGGTTACTCCTGTGTTGTTTTATTGTTAGCTTTGATTCCCTCCACCTCCTCTTCCCCGAGCCATTGAACGCCCCCCAGAACCCTTTGACCAGGCCCAGACTGCAGCACTCTGCCCTTGCCTCCATCCCTCTCTACACAGAGGGTGAAGGATGGAGCTATAGGCTCCTCAGCCTTGGGATCTTTCCAGGGGATCATGGCCTCTGCTGCCTTCTAAAATTGACCAGCGGAGGGGCAGTGAAGAGTCAGGGACCCCTAGCCCTACTTCCTACTCATGGTGGGTCTCTGCTGGGCCCTGCCCCTCAGGCACCTCAAGCCACTGGCCAGTCCTATGGACACCCTTTCACCTACCTACACATCCAGGGACTTCCTGAAGGATCTGGAGAAGGGGGAAGGAAGGAGGAGGAAAACAGTGGGAGGGACAGCCACTTCCTACCTCAGAGCCTGTCCAAGTCCCTAATTCTCGGCCTCTAAACCTTTTACCACTGTCTCATTGATAGATGGGAAACTGAGTCTCAGAGACAATGAGTGACTTAGGGATTTGAGCACAGGCCTGCAGCTCCCCAGAACATTTGATGCAGCCCATTTGATAACCCTGCAAGATGGCTGCCGCCATCATCCCCATTTCACAGAGGAGGAAATGGAGGCTGTGACCTGCCAAGGTATGCACAGATAGGACAGAAGCCCTCCCTGAGCTACAAGATATGTCCCAGGGCTGCCCAGAGCCCTTCCCTCCATCCATTCCTAGCTGTTGCTCCTCTTGGTCGTTAGAGAAAGATCCATGCCAACTTTTAGTGTATGGTTTTAAAGGCTCAAATGGCAGTCACAGGATACCTACAATGCAGATTATCCTAATAGTATAGGTGATAATGTAAAGCAATTGAGAAGTAATGAGTTTTGATAATTATTACCTTTAAAATACATATAGTTTACTTAATTGTAAGTTTGTATAATTTAATTTTTAATAGTAGTCTTTTTTTTTTGTCACCCTCGGTAAAGTGCTGTGGCATCACAGCTCACAGCAACCTCAAACTCTTGGGCTTAAGTGATTCTCTTGCCTCAGCCTTCCAAGTAGCTGTAACTACAGGCACCCACCAATAATGCCCAGCTATTTTTTCGTTGTAGTTGTCATTGTTTTTTGGCAGGCCCGGGCTGGACTTGAACCTGCCAGCCTCTGTGTATGTGGCTGGCACCCTAGCTGCTGAGCTATGGGCACCCAGCCAATAGTATCCATGTTTAACAACCCGTTTGAATCTATCAATCTGGGAATTCATCAATCTTCTGTAAGCAGGTAGGAGCTGGTCCTGGCATACTAGTGGTCACAGGCTCAAGGACATTGCAGACTACCCAGACCAATTCATTTGCAGTCTGGGTAACCAAGGCCCATAGTGTGGCACATGGGAGCACCAAATATTGCCTGGAACCTATGCCAGGGACTGAGGGTAAGAGTGACCCAGACATTCTCATTCAGGCTGGAGCTGGTGAGACAGCTCCAAAAATGAGTCCAAAAACAGGTCTGGTCTTCTTGGCAGAATCACCTAAAATTGTACTTTGTGTACAACTTTTTGCCCTTACGACTCAACTTTCAGAAGTTGGTCCTGTAGAGTTACTTGCCCAACACTATAAAGATATATGGCCCATAGGTACCAGTAACAAAAACCCAGTACCTGGAAACCACCTAAAAGGCCATTACAGGGGCCTGTTAAATAAATCATTATGCAGTAGAATGCCGGGTAGCAGTTACCAAGCAAAAGGCAGATCTACGTGAATACTGTTGTTGACAGGTTTCTGGGGCACATGATAGGGGCCCCAACAACAATAATTCTTTTTCTGTAACGATAACACAGTAATGATGCACAATATACATAGAGAAAATTCTGGAAGGATGCACACCCAGTATTATTGTTCTCCAGCCTGGGGTTTCTTCTAGGAGACATTCACTTTCTAAGACACATTTTCTGTCATGTTGGACTTTTTTTTAAAAAACAAGCATGTAGAGATTTCTAAAAAGCAATTTAACCATATATTTGCCTCAGCCTTCCCGTCAAAGAAAATAGATTAAAGGGGAAAACTACCTCTTATAAGAATCATATCGTTATTATTATTAGTGATAATACAATAATGTATAAAAGGGATTTTGTTATATTATCCTTTATTAATGTAGACACTGTTAGCATGTTGGTGGATTGCTTACTGTTTTTTGTTTAGTTTTTAAGGTAATTTCAGTCTAGGTGGATCAACACTTGGGAGTCTTGTGTACCCTTCTGGTGTCACAAGAGGCTTCCATGTTGTTATGTGAACCCCTTAACCATACTATTACAGTTCTGGAATATTCTATCCCTTAAACGTGTGCCATTGCTTGTTTGGTGAATCCCTTATTGTTGAACATTTAGGTGGTTTCCCCATTTGTTCTAGTTATAAATACCTCCATGCACATTTTTAGTACATGCACCTTTTCCTGTATTTTGGATTATTTCATTTGGATAGAGGCCCAGAAGCTGAGTTGCCGGGGCTCATGGCGCATGTAGATGGCTGGGGTCGAAGAGTGTTTCCTAAGTGTGGATGATCTTTTACTGGAGGATGGAGCAGAGATGGGACGTGGAGCTCCCCGTGTAGCTCCATGTGGGGGTCTTGGCTCACCAGGGAGGGAGCTAGTGACAGAGGAGAAAGACCACAAATATCCATCTCTGAGAGGATGCATCCCTGTTTTCCAAGAGGAACAGAGGTTGGAGGCAGGAGAGGGTGGGTCCCTAGGGACACTGGGGACAGGACCATTAGGATTCTTCCTCACCTCAGATGGATGGTGGCACTAAGACCCAGAGAGACAGAGGAACTTACTCATGGTCACAGATGGATCCGTGCTGGGCCCTCTGAAGACAGGTCTGTCTACTTGGTCCAGGGTCTGAGGGGGGATCTAGGCAAGAGGGAGGCAGCTGCCCCTCCAGGTCCTCAGTGTGTTGGACACACGCCAGCTCTTTGCCTCTCTGCCCAGTTTATAGATGAGGAGATTGAGGCTTGGGACAAGTGACAGGTCCTGATTTAACCCCAGGCAGTCTGTTCTCAAATTCAGCTTATTTTCCCTGGATCCTTGGTGGGCCAGCGCTGCAGACTTGGAGAGCTGGCTGCCCTGTTCTGTATCCCCTACTTCCTAGTTCCAGCTCAGGCTTTGGAGCATCAGTCTTGGAGGCTAAAGCAGACCCTTATCCAGGGCTGGGATGGCTTCAGTACCTGGGGCGGGGTCGGGGTGAGTAGATGAATGAAATAGCTAACACTTAGCACCGACCAGATGCCAGGCCCTGCTCTAGGGCACACGATGTGTACTGTTGGTCTTAACCCTCGCAAAATCCATGTGAGGGAGACGCTCCTGTTACCCCATTTCACAGATGAAGAGAGTGGGGCACAGGCAGGTGAGGGAATTTGCCCAATGTAGCACTGACCAGGAGTGAGCTGATGAGGCTTAAATCCTGGATTAACCACTACACCAAGCTGCCACAGGCAAGCCCAGGCAGACCTCCGCTGCCTGATCTTCTCACCCCATATGGTCAGCCCCTCCCCTGTCCCTCTGATGGCCCTCCCATCTAGAGCACACCTCTGGGACCCTGCCTCTGCTCTCAAAAGCCCCATCAATGCCCACCTGCTCTCTCTTCCCGACTTCACCCCCAGATGAAACCTCAGAACATCAGATCCCAGTAGAACTGGGAGCGAGTGTGTCTTATTTATCTCTCTCGCCACCCTCCCCACTACCCATGGGGAAACTGAGTCCCAGAATGGTGAGGGGACTTGATGCAGGTCATTTAGTAGGTTAGAGGTGGGCCTGACACGCCAATTTAACAAGTTCTTGTCCTGTAAAAGCTCACTGTCTGCTGGGAGTGCGGAAACATAGACCACTCAAAATGGACACCTGGGCATGTGTGGTTCTAGAAGGGTATCCAGGTACTAATACACCTAAGAAAGGAGAAATTGGTTTCAATGAGATTTTCAGACCAGAGTTTTGAAGGGTGAATAGAAATTGGCAAAGCGGTCAAATAAAGAATGACTGTCAAGTGGCTGGGAGCGGAGGCTCACAATGGTAATCCTAGAATTCTGGGAAACTGAGGTGGGCAGATTGCCTGAGCCCAGGAGTTCGAGACCAGCCTGAGCAAGAGTGAGACCCCATCTCTAAAAATAACTGGGCATTGTGGTGGGTGCTTGTAGTCCCAGCTATTCCGGAGACTGAGGCAAGAGAATTGCTTGAGTCCAAGAGTCTATGGTTGCTGTGAGCTGACACCAGGGCACTCTACCAAGAGCAACAAAATGAGACCCTGTCTCAAGAAAGAAAAGCAAAGAATGACTGTCAGTATAGGAAAGGGCATGGCAGAGGCAGGGAGCAAGATATGCTTTCAGGGAAAGTCTACCTCTCCCCATTAACTTCGCAGCAGTTGCCAGTTCCTGAGCAATTGGCATTGTGCAGGTGTCACCTTACTGACAACTCACCAACTTGGTGAGGAAGGTGTTATGATCATCATTATCCTCATTTCACAGATAATAACACTGAGGCATGGAGAAGCTGGGAGGTGGCAGAAACAGCATCCGAGCCTTTGGTGTCTGGCAGATCCCTGTACTTTTTAACTCCACTTTAGGTTGAGGGGTGTGACCTTGGCCTGGCAGTCACTGGTGAGCCTTAGCAAAGACAAAGGAGAGCTGCAGCCTGGCTGGGGGCAATTGAGGAGTGGAGGTGGTGGCTGAGCTGGGCAGTCTGTAAGGCTGTAAGGAGACCCTGGAAGCAGTGAAGGGTGGCCGGGTGGCAGGCTGGAAAAGAGGGGGCAGACTTTTTGGTAGCAACAACCTTTGTCAAAAAGTACCTGTCCTGGCATCCTAGGTATTATGAAATAATATTCACAGCTGTTCTGTCCAGAGCACCCATGGGGTGGGTGCCACACACTTGACAGGGGTTACCTCATCAAACCAGCACAAAGGCCTGCCAAGTGCTAGAGCCAGACCACCTGGGCTCAAATCCAGACCCTGCCACTGAGTAGCTGGGTGACCTTGGACACATTCTCTAACTTCCCTACTCCTCACCTGCCTCTTGGGCTGTTGGAAGGTCACATGAATAAATGCTCAAAGCCTGGAAACAGGACCTCAGCTCCCAGGAAGCATGGGGCAGCACCTGTTGCCCTTATCACTGGTCAGCAAATGGGGAGACCGAGGCTCAGAGAGGTTAGGCTTCTGTTCAAGATGACAAGCTTTTTAAGAGACAGAGCTGGGATTTGATCCTGGCCACTTGGCTCCAGAGCTACTTTTCTTAACCATTATCCTATGTAGCCTCCAAAGTGCTAGGGTGGCTGTTTAGAAAGTCCAGAAGGAGGGGGAGGCAGAGAGGGGTCAGTGGTGAGGAGGTGGCTCTTGGGCCTCTCACTCAGGGGCTCAGCCGCCTGGGCCCCTCTAACTGGTCCTGGGAGGCTGGCTTTTCCCTTGGTGCCAGGGGATTGTTTTCAGCCTGGTCTGGGCCCGCCTTGGACTCCGGAGACAGGCCCAGGCGTCATACTCCCTCCTGTCTCCCCATTCTCGTCTGCAGGGGTGGGGGCAGCCAGGATTCGAAAAGGCCCCAAAATAAATGGACCTCTTATCTGATCTCCCAGCCTGGCCTGTTATCTGATCATTACATAATGGCCAGGCCCAGGGCCTCTCCCGCTGGCTGACGGCATGGAGGAGGTGGCCCCAGGCGGCCCCAGCAATGAGGAGGAACTGGGGTTCCTGGAAGTCTGGGGACGGGGCAGGGAAAGTCCAAAGGGAAGGAGGGAGGCGCTGCACTAGACTGCAGGCCAGACCCTGGTCAGGTAGAGAGAGGCGGGTCCCAGGTCCAGCTGGGTCAACTGTGTGCTGTGGGCCTTCGCTGTCTCTCCATGCCTCAGTCTCCCCATGTGTACAGCAGGAGCTGGTGGTCCCTGGTAGGGAAGGGAGATGGTACAGGGAGATGGGTGACTGGCGGGGCAGAGAGTAATGAGATAGCAATAACTGACACTGGCCTTTGGTTGTACTGGGGTAAGGGAGACCCCAGGGATCCCCACCAGAGGACCCTCACCTGCAGGCTGCCCCATCTTGCCACTGTACCCCACCCCTTAGACACTCAATTCTTCTACAGAGACTGAAGTCAATAGAATATATATATATATTTTTTGAGTCAGAGTTTCACTATGTCACCCTCAGTAGAGTGCTGTGGCATCACAGCTCACAGCAACCTCAAACTCTTGGGCTTAAGCAATTCTCTTGCCTCAGCCTCCCAAGTAGCTGGGACTACAGGCACCTGCCATAACGCCCGGCTATTTTTTGTTGCAGTTGTCATTGTCGTTTTAGCTGACCCAGGCCAAGTTCGAACCCACCAGCCTCAGTGTATGTGGCTGGGGCCCTACCCACTGACCTATGGGTGCTGCCTGAAGTCAATAGAATAATTATAATAAAAATAACTGCCACGTGCCCTGTCCTATGGAGTCCTCCCAACAACCTCTCCGGATTGTGTTGGTTCTATTCTTACTGTCATTTCACACACCAGAAATTGAAGCTGCAGGAGGTGAAAACATTCACCAGTAGCTAGTGAGCGTTGGATCTGAAATTCAAACCTAAGTCATTCTGGCTCCAGGGATCTTGCTTTGAACCAAAATATTGCCAAGGCACTTTGGAGTCCCTGAATAGGGCCAGAACCAGGACTTGTGAGGCCTGGGCCTCCGTGGTGTCCAGATGTCCTTGTGCAGGGCTTCTCTTCCCAGGACAGAGCTGAGAGTGATGTGCCATAGCAGGGGACAGCCATCTTGCACCCTTCTCTGACCTCTAGGGGGCTGGAGGCCAGCAAGCTGTGGAAAGGTGAGGAAGGAGGCCGGGTGAGGCTACAGACAGTCTAGGACTCAGAAGAAGCCTCCCTGCCCCCCTCCTCTGAGCTGGTGTTGGCTGGACATGAGGCCAGTCCCTCCGCGCCCATCTTTGATCTCCAAGAAAACAGGAAGTGAGCGCGACAAGATGGAGACACAAACTTCCAAACAGTCTCCCCTTCTCTGTCCTCCTTCCCTCCTCCAGAGCCCCCCTTCCCTAGCACATTCCTTAGGACGAGGTGTAGGGGCCTCATTTCCTCTTCCTCCTCTGCTAGGTCAGGGTGAAATTCCATTCCATTCCCTCAGGACCTGCGTTTCCGCAGACCTAGGGGCAGGCTCTGTGGCCTACTCTGGCAGCCTCCCTCTAACCTGGGCGGCCCTCTGGACTCACCCTGTCCCTTGGGGCCAAGAAACTCTCCTTCTTCCCAGCCACCTCCAGGCATGGGAGGGAAGTTTTGTCTCCTGATTTCAGCTCTTACCTGATGGTCTGGTTTCACCTGTGGGCCTTGCCATGCAGTTGGGGTCACTAGCTGTAGCAAATGAAAGTATAGAATAGGTTGGGTACGATGGCTCACACCAGTAATCCTAACACTTCATGTTTTGGGAGGTGGAAGTGGGAGGATTACTTGAGGTCAAGAGTTTGAGACCAACCTAAGCAACATAGCAAGACTACCCACCCCCCACACACACAAAAAAAATTTTAAAAGTTAGTTGAATGCTGCTCGCTTCAGCAGCACATATACTAAAAATTGGAACGACACAGAGAAGATTAGCACATGGCCCCTGTGCAAGGATGACACACAAATTCGTGAAGCATTCCATGAAAAAAAAAAAAGTCAGTTGGATGTAGTTGTTCACACTATATAGGATGTCCAGTTAAATTTGAATTTCAGATAAATAATGAAAATTTGTGTAGTATAAGTGCATCTTGTGCAATATCTGGGATATAATACTTTAAAAAAATTATTCATTGTTTATCTGAAATTCAAACTTAACTGGGTGTCCTTTTATTCATCAACTCAATACCCAGTAGCACCGTGACCTTGGGCAGAGGTTTTTCCCCTCTGAGCCTCAGTTTCCTCATCCGCAGAATGGATGCAATGGTATCCACCCAGTAGGGTAGCCGTGAAGATGCAATGAAGGCTTTAGTTTGTGCCAAGTTACCTAATGGCCATTTGGAAACTATACTTGTCATCACCTTATTCTCACCTGGCCTTATTCCCTCTGGCTGTGTTTCTCCAATAGGTCTTGCAGAAACCATTCATTGTGACCTACAGCCTGTGGACCCTGAGAGGGGTGAGGTGACATATACTACCAGCCAGGTCTCTGAAGGCTGCGTGGCTAAGGTCCCCAATGCTAAACTCGAAGTCCACGTTCTCTTCCTGGAATTCCCAAGGGTGAGTGATCCCTGGAAGGGTCAGGTGGGGACCTAGAGGAAGCTCCAGGGCCAATGAGATTCAAGGTGCTGTTCTCATGGCTGTCCCTGGGGCAGTGGCTGAGTCCTTACCAGGCCCCCTGCCAAAAGAATGTCATGGGCATCTCACAGGGCCTATAAGGGGTGACATTTCTGCAGGCAGGGTCCTGGATCAGGGTAGTCTCATGGATGCCACCATAGCCCTGAGTGGAAAGGGCTGGGTCTGGTGGGCAACTGTGTGGAGAGGAGCTGAGGTGGGAGGTGTTTGGCCAGGTGACCTGCTGATTACTTACCTTTGGTGATGGGGTCTTGTAGCTTCTCAGAGCACAGCTCAATCTTTGAGTATTTCCTTCAGTTGAACCCAAATCTTCCTCCCTGGAATATCCCCCATTGAGTACCTGTGACCCCTCAGAGATCCAAATCTGGCAATGCCAGCCTTGGGACCAGTGTCCCCAGAAGATCCCTCCCAAGACCTGCCATCAGCTTGCCCCTCTTAATAATAACACATTTGTCGAGTGCTGACCCTGTTCTAGGTACCATGCTAGGGCCTACAATATGCCAGAAATTAAGCATCTTACATGCCTTAAGCCTCCAGAGACTCATCAGCTGGGATCTCTTATTATCTCCCCTTCCTGGAAGAGGAAACTGAGGCTGGCCTAGGGAGGTCCTACAAGGCTGTCACTAGGCTCTCCAGGTAGATCTCAGTATTCAGGAATCCTCTCTGGGTTGGAGGCCACACCCGGCTGATGAGGCCTTAGATTCTGGTAGCAATTTAGCAGTGTTGGCTCAGGCCAATCTGCTCCCAAAACTAATGGCCAATCTGCTCCCAAAACTGTTAAATTGCTCTGCGTTTGTGCAGTGATAAGAAAGTGCCCAGACCACCAATATCGGGGAGCCTGCTCCCCACAGCCCTGCCTGCCACAAGGACTGTGGGCTTTGATAATTTTCAAACCAAAGATAGTACCAGACATACTTTATATGGTTTTCATAGGCATTGTAATTTTTTTCAAATTTGGGTAATGATATCCCAAATAAGATTGCCCTCTGTGAGTTCATTTTGTTTGCTCTGGTGTTCAGGTCCCTGTGCCTCCCTTGAGTGACTGGGATCCCCAACCCTAATCACCCAACAGTGTACAGGGTCAGAGGAAGGCCCCCAGCCAAGTGTCCAGGTATAGAAGAGACAGGTGTGTAGTCAGCCAGTCAGGATCCAAGTGACTAGAGCATTCCCAAGGAGCATGCACAGAGGCAGACCAGCTGCCTTAGGGCCAGAGTGGAGGAGGCAGTGTGGAGAGGAGAGGACAGAGCATGTGCAGAGGCAGAGGCAGCGCAGCAGGTGAGGTTGGGGCCAGCGTGGGGCGGGAGCTTGCAGTTCACCCAGAGCAAGCGAGACAGGGAGATGGAAAAGGCCTGTTGCCCTATTAAGGAGTTTGAAGGACAGTCCTTGGTGGGTTTTTAAGGGCATGGTGGGTGCCACTGTAACTCATGTTATATTCTAAGGATCCTCGTGTTCACGACAATAGAATCTTCATGGCACACTCTGCCTCTCCCAGAGAACTCAGTCCATGGGGCATCCAACTTTTTTTTTTTTTTTTTTTTTGGCATAGAGTCTCACTTTGTCGCCTCCTGTAGAGTATTATGGTGTCATAGCTCACAGCAACCTCAAACTCTTGTCTCAGCCTCCTGAGTAGCTGGGACTACAGGCACCTGCCACAACGCTTGGCTATTTTTAGAGACAGGGGTCTAGCTCTAGTTCAGAGCTGGTCTCGAACTCGTGAGCTTAGCAGATCTGCCTGCCTCAGCCTCCCAGAGTGCTGGGATTACAGGCGTGAGACACAGCCCCTGGCCTTGGGCATCCAACTTATAATTCAAAGAGTCAGGTTGCAAGCTTCAGGGCTTCAAGGGATGCTTGTTTGAGGAGGTGGTGGAGAGACCTGAGGGCCAGGAGACCCAGCGTCCAGTCTTAGCTCTGGCACTGGCCAGCACCTCATGCAGCACCAGCTGTGCAGACGGTAGTCCTTTTCCCTGCTCTCTGATAGTTTTCTTGGGCTCAGGAACTAACCTGAGAATCACAGAGTAGCAGAATTTTGCTACTGTTGGATGCCTACATGAATGAATGTGTCACTGCTATATGACCTTGATGTAGGCATTAGGAACACAGGGTCTGGAGGTAGACAGTCCTCCATCTGCACTTTGGCTCTACCACTTCTAGCTGCATTGCCACTTCTCTCAGCCTTAGCTTTTCCAGGGAACACGGAGATGATGGTGTACCTGCCTCCCAGGGTTGGTGTGAGAACGCAGCAGGGCTTACCCAGAGTGACTGTTCCATGCATGGTAGATGTGGGGCTTGCCTTTATTACTTTTCCTCTCTGGGCTCCAATTTTCACCTGTAAACACCATCATTTTTCCAGGGATGTTACAGTTTACAGAAAATCTTCACAGCAGTTGACTAATTTGAACCTCAGAGGTTATTGCTACAAGATAAATGAGGCAGAGACTAAGAATCTGCTCTTAGAGGGACAGTGGAGATCTAGCCTCATAGAACTGGGCCTCCCTCTGGTACTTCTGGCCTCCCTGCCCCAAGGGTTGAGCCTGTGGTCCCTCCAGACCCTGCTACTGGCATCACTGGGTACCTGTGATTTCCTTGAGAGGTACCTTCCTCCCCGGGCAGCCCTAAGAATGGGGCCCACAGCCCTCACCAGGTGCTCCCTCTGCACCCAGACTGTGTAAAGGATGCATTGATAATGCAGACAGAAGTCAAAGCCAGGTCCTGTCCCTGAGCCATACACAGGCCAAGGAGGCAGAGGTGGGCATAGCAGCCCTCGTGGTCAGTGAGGGAATCAGCAAGGGGCAGACAGGGGGCTGCAGGTGACAGGAGGATGAGTGCCAAACGTGGAAGGAAGGGGCATTAGGGAAGAGGCCCCCAGAGTCTAGCCAAAGAGGGGTTCAGGGCATTCTAGGCAGAAGGCATTGCATGAGCAAAGGCCTAGGGGAAGATATGTGGGCAGGCCATGGGGGTGGGGGTGGCAGCTGTCTCAGCAGCTAGTCTGAAACCTCCCAACCTGTGGTCAGCTTCTCCAGTCGCTGGCAGAGAGAAACAGCTTTCCCGTCCATCTGTGCAGCCTCGGAATCCTCAGGTTTCCTGTGGGTGGGTGGCAGAGGGGTGGAGGCAGCCAAGAGCCTCAGGGAAGGGACAGTCAGTGTGTGTGCTACTAAGGTCTATAGTCAGTGAGGGCCACTGGGCTCTATCTCACTAGGTCCCTGAAGGGCAGGCCGGAGCCTGGATTCCGGGAGAGGGCCTGGGGTTACATCCTGACCCGCGGAGACAGGAAACCAGGCCTGTGTCTCAGCCATTCCCGTCAGGCCGCCTGCACTGATCTGCTGTCCTCCTGGCAAGCTGGGCAGCCAGGCCGGGGCACAGCTCGGTCAGCAGCTGATTCACCAGCTGCCTGGCAAACTCAGGGGAGCTGAAGACTCCACCCACCCCTAAGCAGACAGAACTGCCAGGCCCCAGCACTGACTCACTCCTGACTAGAGGGGCTGGCAAGGCCATTCAGGAAGAGAAAGGTCGCTGAGAGGGACCCCTGGCTCCCCCAGACTGTCTTGGGAGGCCATGAGGGCTTGTGGAAGGCAGTGCAGCCCTCAGACCAGGGCCCCAGGTCTCTCCCTACCCTTTCCAGTTGCGTCTTTCCCCCTGGGTAGGGAATCTTCAGGGCTGAAGGGACATGCCCATGTGGAACCTGCACCCCTCCTTTCTGAACCATGCTCTGGGTACACAGTACCCCAAAATTCCTTGCCCAAATGGAGCTAAACCTCCTCCCAGGGACATATAGGGCTCTTTCTTGTTTCATCCTCTAGAAGGATGAGACATTGCTTGGCTGCTGTGAGCTCCCCTAGACCTCATGTATGGTTGAGCTGGTTAGGGGGTAGGCACAGTGGAGCTGGTACATCTCAGCTATTTTGCTGCACACACATAGACATACAAGCACCTTCCTGTGCTATCAGAATTAGGGTGAAGAGATAGAAGGTGGACTGGGGACAGGGGTTACTATTTGTATTCTTGTCCCAGGCCTTGAAAATAATAGAAGCAGGTTTGGTGAAAGGGTAAGGATTGGGGGTCAGAGAGACTGAGCAGGGATTGCATCTGCCTTGTTGTTGCTATGTCTTCTGTGTTCAGCCCAGAATCAGCCCGAGAACAAATAGCTGATGGCTGGGGAAGGTGGAGGGATGGAAGGATAGATGGGTGGATGGGTGAGTGGGTGAGAGAATGGATAGGTAGATAGGTGGATGAATGATGGGTGAATGAACGGGTGGATGGGTAGATGGGTGGGTGGATGGGTGGACTGGTGGGTAGAAAGGCAGGTGAGTAGTTGGTGGGTGGATAGGTGAATGAGTGATGAGTGTGTAGATGGATAGATGGGTAAATGGATAGTTATCTGGGTGGATGGATAGTTAGGTGGGTAGATAGGTGGATGGGTAGATGGGTGGAGGGATGGGTGAGCAAGTGGATAGATAGGTGGGTAGGTGAATGGGAGGATGGATGGGTGGATGGGTGGGTAATGGAAGGAAGAGAGGGACGGAGGAAGAAGAGAAAGAGAAAATGTACATACCTGTAAGCATGGGCCAATTATCCATCCCCAAGAGGTTGGTGCTGTTGCTGGCTGTTTATGTCCTGTTTTTTGGAGGTGTTCATTTTGTTCTCGGTCAAGCTCCTGAGGATAGAGTTGTGCCTTTTCTGTCTTCCTTTGGGAGCACAGAAGCCCCAGGCTGGGCCCAGCCTTGGCCTTTCAGGTGGCCAAGTGAGTTGGGGAGGTGGGAAAGGCTTGGACCGACCACCAGCAGCACCAGAGAGACCAAGGACCCCCTCAGCTGGAGAGGAAGCTTATCTCCCCAAGGGGATTCTGGAAGTCTGCTCTGTGGCCCCCTAGCTGGAGATCAGGACTCCTAGATGCCAAATGCTGGAACCCCTGGGAGGCAGGTTGGAATCCAGGGTCACACAATTTTAGAACATCACTGATCCAAACTTTTCCCTGCACAGATGGGGAGATTAAGGCAGAAGGGGATACCATAGCGAGGCATGACTGAGGCATGTGGCAGTTCTCAGTAACTGTGGTCCACGTCTAACACCAGCCCTAGATCCCCTAAACCGTGGTGCACCTCTGCGTGAGTGTGCAGGGCAGGGTCAGAGGGGATGACAGCCAAGCTACCCACATATTCAGCTGGGCAGTGGACAACCCACTTTGCAGGCAGAATCACGCTGAATCCTCACATGCCTCTGGAGTAGGCATATTGTTCTGTCCATTTTCCAGATCAGGAAACTGAGGCCCTGAGAGGAGCAGTGCCTGTCCAAGATTGCAGGCTACTCACTGAGCCCACATTTGAATTCAGGTCCATCTGGCTTTGATCACCTTCTCCCACCACCCTGTATATATCATCTGAGTCTTCTGGGATGGACAGGGGGATGCCTGGCTCCAATCTGGCCACCTCTAGCCAGGCCCTGGGAGGGTGGGGGTTGCAGGCAGCCCTGCGGCTCCACTCTTAGAAGAATTGCTGGAAGCGACTTTCTATAAGTGGCTACTAGCACTCAGGGCCTCCTCATCGAAATCCCCCCTTCCTGCCACCAACTGCTGGGCCAACAATGGCATGTGTGGGATACTGGCACAAAAATAGAAACTCGGTCTCCCGCCCACCTGCTTAGGGAGGGGGCCAGGGCAGGCCCAGACTGGCAGGCTTGGGGGCAAGGGGCAGCCAGTCTGCTAGAATTCCCAACATCCTATTGAGAAGACTGGGAACTGGAGGTGGGAGCAAGGCAGGCGCCTTTCTTTGCCTCTGAGCCCCAGGCAAGAGGGATGAGGGAAGTCACTGTGCATGTGAGTGGCCACTGTGGTGACTCAGGGCCATGGGGATGGAAATGTTTGCTGTGGAAACCCTGACCGGGTTTTTCTGGGACTGGCTTGCTTTCATCTTGGCCCAGCAGCTCAGAGATCCCAAGTGCCCAGCCTGTCAACCTCCCTGAGTTTTCAAACTGCTCACTTGCTGTGTGACCCAGCTGGTGACTGCCCCTCTTTGAACATCACCTACCCCTGGCCACCTCCTACTCTACAAAGAAAAGCTTGGTGACAACTGAGTGGTGGGTTTGGTAGCTCCAAGAGAAGAGCTGAGTGTCATAACAAAGGTCCCGAACTTCAAGTCTCCTAATGCCCCTGCATGACCGGGCCCTGACCTCCACTTCCCTTTTCTTACTTCCTTTATCCATAGCCCCACCTAGGATGGGTTCCTGATACTGTCCTACCCCCATTCCACAGATGAGGAAACCAAGGAACAGGCATAGTGCAAAGCAGCAGCAGGCCTGGATGGTTGCAGGCTCTCGCCTCCCAGCCCAGGGCTCCAGTCTCCAGCTCCTGCAGCACTGGGCCTGTGGTATCCACCAAGAGAGAAAGGGCAGATGTCACTGCAACCTGTGGCGTCTCCTGGTCAGAGTCTGACAAACCAGGGGCCTATCTGTTCACTGTGTGTGGGCCTTGCAGCTCTCTCCTCCAGCTGGGGACAAAGAGATGGGGTTGAACATTGACAGACCATGGCAGTCTAGAAGAGAGGTGCAGCTGAGAGGGAGGATATGGTTCAAGTGAGCTGCCCAGAGGTCCAGGGACTGTGAGTTCCACTCTGGCACGAGACGACTGCTGACATTGCCACTCACCTCAGTTCCCTTGGCATGTGGGAGACATAGGCTCTATGTCTGCATCTGCAAAAGGGAGAATGAATGCCTGTCCCTGCTTGGGTCAGGTAGCATAGGCAACAGGCCCACACAGGGCCGGGCAGCCATTAGGTGGGACCGTGAGAAACTGCTTTGCAATAATTCAAGATCAGTAATTCAACTGATAGTCAATTGTTTTTATTAACAGATTTTTTGAGATAAAATTCACCCATTTAAAGTGTAAAGCAAAGTGATTTTCGTACATACAGAGTTGTGTAATCATACTCGATTGTTTGAGCTTACAGCACACACGCAATCAGGGTAGGGCAGGTCAGTTGCCAGTGATGCCTTTCTTGTCACCAGTGAGATGGGTCTTGCTTTGCTCCAGTAAATTTCCAGTAATGCTCAGAATCCCAGAACAAAATGTCAGTTCTGACATTTACATATGTATTACATTATTTTGTTAAAACATGGCATTTTATCAAAACATAGCATTATATCCAGCATTTAATTTTTTTCTAGCCAGTTTATGCAAACCACAGACTACCATTTAATTTTTAAAGTTTAGAATGCATAATATTTTTATTTATTTATTTATTTTTGAGATAGAGTTTCACTATGTCGCCCTCGGTAGAGTGCTGTGGTATCATAGCTCACAGCAAACTCAAATTCTTGGAATTAAATGATTCTCTTGCCTCAGCCTCCCAAGTAGCTAGGACTATAGGTGCTTCCCACAAAGCCTGCTGTTTTTGGTTTCAGTTGTCATTGTTGTTTAGCTGGCCCGGGCCAGGTTCAAACCTGCCAGCCTCGGTGTATGTGACTGGCACTGTAACCACTGTGCTATGGGTGCCAAGACAATATTTTTATTTTTAAAAACATAATTTTTTTTTTTTTTTTTTTGAGACAGAATCTCACTCCATGCCCTGGGTAGAGTGCCGTGGTGTCATTGTAGCTCACAGCAACCTCAAACTCTTGGGCGCAAGCAATCCTCTTGCCTCAGTCTCCTGAGTAGCTGGCACTACAGCACCAGCCACTTACCCAGCTAGGTTTTATTTTCAATTATTAGTAGAAATGGGGTTTTGCTCTTCCTCAGGGTGAGCTCAAGCAATCCACGTACCTCAGCCTCGCAGAGTGATAGGATTATAGGCATGAGCCACCACACCTGGCACATAATATTTTTAAAGACTCAGGAAACAAAACAAAACAAAACAAAAAAGACTAACGAAACAAGGTATTTGTAAAACCAAAACTTATAAGCCCATTAAAAAGTCTTTTTCTATCAAGGCTTGGCGCCCATAGCACAGTGGTTATGGCACCAGCCACATCCACCGAGGGTGGTGGGTTCAAACCCGGTCCGGGCCAGCTAAACAACTGCAAAAAAAAAAAGTTGGGCTTCGTGGTGGGCACCTGTAGTCCCAGCTACTTGGGAAGCTGAGGCAAGAGATTCGCTTAAGCCCAAGAGTTTGAGGTTTATGTGAGCTGTGACGCCACAGCACTCTACTGAGGGCGACATAGTGAGACTCTGTCTCAAAAAGAAAAAAAAGGTTAATCAAACTTGTGAACTTACCCAAACATAAATTTGTTTGTCTACTATAAATAGGCATAAAAATAATTTTAAAATAGCCAACCTAAGTAGCCACTAAAATGAAAAAGAATTATCTGTAAAATATTGAAAGTCAAATAATAGCACTTGCTCTTTTTTGTTTTAAAGATCAAACTTACAAACAAAGAGTGATTACAGTGTCATTATTGAGTAGTGGAAAGATTTCTGGGCAGATTTTTTCCAGCGACTGCAGTGCTGTCTCTGGCTTTGTGACATCAATTGGGGAAATGGCAAGGAGATGATTAGAAGCTAAATCTCCAAACTTTCCACTGGTGAGTTCACTGTGAAATATTAACCTCCTTTTTAATAGCTTTGAGGACACGTTTTGGGTCGTCTTTGAGACTGCCAGATTTTGTTTGAAAGCAGCTGGAATCTGCGTTTCAGTGACATGTCTCCATTTGGTTTTGGCCTTGTCAGTTGGTGGTGGGGTGTTTACCACCCCAGTGGTAAACCAGTTTTAGTCTCAGTTTGGTCTTTAGTTAAACCAGTTGTAGTGTCAGTACTCACCTGTTCACATACCACTGGTTGAGAAAGTCTTTGAGCAGAGCAGAGGTCATTTTTTTAATAGACTTTTTGCCTCACGGATTGCTGTGTTCTTTTTCTTTGGGTAATAGGTGTATAAAAATGTTCAAGGGCAGTATAGTGGTTAGGAGCAGAGGCCTGACCAGGTACAAATCCCAGCCCCAAACTCACTCACTGTGCAATCAAGGGCAAATGACTTCATTTCTCTGGGTCTTGGTTCTCTCATCAGTAGGTAAGACTAAGAATGGCACCTGTCTCTTAGAGTTGTTGCAAGGATTAAATGAGTTGATGTGTAAAGCATTTAGAATAGTTTAAATGGCACATAGAAGGACCTATGTAAGTATTAAGTGGTGGTAGTGTTAGGAAAATATTCCAAATGCATATCCATTGGTCATTTTAAAATTTTAGGCCAGGCACAATGGCTCATGCCTATAATCTTAGCACTTTGGGAGGCTAACATAGGAGAATCTCTTGAACTTACGAATTTGAGACCAGCCTGAACAAAGCAAGTCCCTATCTCCGCTAAAAATAAATAAATAAATAGAAAAATTAGTCTGGTGTGTGGTGGGCACCCAGAGTCCCAGCTACCCTCCCCCTCCCAGGGGCAGGAGGATCGCTCAAGCTTAGGAGTTTTGAGGTTGCTACGAGCTAGGCTGAGATCATAGTACTCTAGCCCCTCTGTCTCTCTCTCTCTCTCTCTCTATATATATATATATATATATATATTTTTTTTTAATGCAGTAGGTACAACTCAGTACATACATGATTTCAACCATACATTCTTCTATCAAAATAATGCTATTATACCAACCCTGCCCCCCAGCATTTTAATACTTTATAATAGTAAGGCAAACAGGAATACTGCAAACTGGGAGACCCGTTGTGAATGTCTCATATAGGCTGGAATCAGAGTTGTCACCCAGGGACAGCCAGGGAGGGAGTGGGGACAATGAGGGCTCACTTTAAGGCCCAGTACACAGCAACTGCTCAGTAGAAATGATAAACCTTGATTAATTGCTGGATGAAGTTCAGACTCATCCTGATTTTTTTCTCTCTTTGGATTTTCTGGAATTTATTCATTCATCAGCAGGTATTTTCTGAGCATGTCCTCAGGGGTAGGCACTGCTCTGGTACTGAGAGGCTGGGGAGAACCGGCCAGGCAGGGAGAGTGCAGTAGAAGTGATCAGTAAACAAGGCACCAACCAATTAGGGATGACTTGCCCAGGAGCCCAGCAAGTCTGTGCAGGTCTGACTGGTCTGTGTGTCTCTCTGCTCTCTGCCCCCTTCTTCCCCCCTGCAGGAGGTGTCACAAGTGGAGCTGACTCTCCAGGCATCCAAGCAAAATGGCACTCAGCCCCAAGAGGTACTTCTGGTCCTCAGCGTGAACAAGAGTGTCTTCCTGCAGCTCCAGGCCCTGGGCATCCCACTTCACTTGGCCTTTGTGAGTGTGTTACCTCCAATTCTAGGCTGAGGCACTGGCCATGGGAGGTCCCTGGTGTCCATCCTGTGGTCCAGGGTCTCCCACCCTAGTGACCAAACCCTGCATCTCCTGTTCACTCTGACATTATTCACCAGATGCCTGCCTGCTGAATCCAGTAGGTCCTGACAAAGACAACCCAGTGGGCAGCAGGACCTAGGGTAGAGTCCAGACTCAGAGGTGGGAATCAGGTTGATGTGCAATCCTAGCCAACTCTCATCCTTCACATAGCCTCAGTTTGCCCATGTGTCCAGTGGGATAGTTAGACTCAATCATATTTCATAAAATAATCCTTTCACTGTTCACAAAGACGCATATTTGAATATTTACATACAGAGGAAAGGGACTAGGAGGAAACCTAACAATGTGTTAACAGTGGTTATGGCTAGGAAGTGGGGTTAGGAGAGACATTTCTTTGTTCTTTACACTTTGTTAAATTTGCGAGAGTTGCTTTAATTGACTTGGCCTACTTTGGAGAAAAATTATTTTTGAAAAGCTCAAATTTTGGGCGGTGCCTGTGGCTCAGTGAGTAGGCGAGTACCTACCCACCTATATATATACCAAGGGTGGCAGGTTCAAACCCAGCCCCTGCCAAACTGCAACAAAAAATAGCCGGGCGTTGTGGCAGGCACCTGTAGTCACAGCTACTCAAGAGGTTGAGGCAAGAGAATAATCACCTAAGCCCAAAAGCTGGAGGTTGCTGTGAGCTATGTGATGCCATGGCACTCTACCAAGGGTGGCAAAGGGAGACTCTGTCTAAAAAAAAAAAAAAAAAAAAAAAAAGCTCAAATTTTAAGTGTCAAGACACATCCACCAGAGAGAGGAGGAGCTTGGCTGGCCGGGAGCCACAGCGAGGGTCGCAGGTCACGGGCTGGAGGAGGCCTTGGGAGGTGGAACCCAGATGTGAGCAGCTGTTATTTACAGCAGAGAAAGTCCAGGGCAGGGAGGAGAGGGGGGAGCAAAAACAAGGACAGGGAGAAAGGCACAGAAAGAAACAGAAATCAAAAAAGAGCAGCCTGTGTGGGAGGCACAGACACATAATGAAGAGGCCAGCTCATAGCCACGGAGAGACAGGAGACAGAGAGAAAAGTAGGGAGTGAGGAGCAGGGGTGAAGCATCTAGACTGCTGGCAGGGACAGCACAGAGACAGACAGACGTGGCCAAGCCAGCATGGAAAGCCAAGCTGGCCCCCTATGGCCCATCCCTTGATACTCAGAGGGGAAAGTGAGGTCTCAGGGAGGGCTGGAAAGAACCCCCCATCGCCTCTCCCCCTCTTTCTTCTCAACGCTTCCACCAATGGGATCTGAGTCCAGCAGAGGCCAGGGTTGATGCAGGAACATGAAACACACCCGCCAGCAGGAAGGTCTCAGTAGCTGCTGGCTCCAGCCTCACCACACCTCCATCCAGATTAAGAATACCCGTGGAGGGGGACTGAGGATCTGGAGACCAGCGAGGGACAGAGGCAGAGGCCAGGCACAGCACGGACTTCTGTGTCAGACTCAGTGCTGGGCGACTATCATCCTATGCTTTAATCCCTCCTATATCTCCCTTTTCAGATGGGGGATTTAGAGTACAGATCTATCCCTCCACCCCAAACACAGAGAGCTCTAAATCACTGTCCCAGCCTTCCCACTCTGGGGGCTGGGTTCCTTGCCCAAGGTGCTCATCACTTTGTCCCCTTGTTAAATTTCTGCAGAGAAGTTGTGGTGCTTCATTTTTGGTGGCCCATTCTATGAGGTCTTGCCTACTGTCATTGTCTGGCCTGAAGTCAAGCTGCTGCTGCTGGATTCAGCTCAATATCTCTGGCTTTGGACGTGGAACTCAAAGGAAACTCTGAGTCAGTGGTCCCAACGCCTGCTTCTGAATCCTGCTTCGCTTCCCCAGTGTACCTCCTCTAGGAAGTCTTCACTGTTTCTTCCCACCAGCTCACCTGGGCCTCTCCTGAGGCTTTGGCCATGGAGGTTACCCAGATTCCCCACTCTTGTCCAACCAGAGGACCTGTCTTGCTCCTTTGTTTCCTATTATATTATATTCTCTGTTTTCTATTGCTTCAAATGACTTGATGCATGTCTAGTTTCTGAATGGTGCACTTCCAGGACAAGGACCATCTCTTTCATTCATTCATTCATTCATTCATCCATCCAGTTCTTCTTTCCTTCCTTATTCCCTCACTTCCCATGTACAGCCCTGCACAAAGTCAGATAAATATTTCTCAGTGCCTACTATGTGTCAAGCACTGTGCGAGGATTGACATTGTCCCTCACAGACTTTGAGAGTACAAGGGAAACAGCCACTGATGTCATTATATGTAGGTTGAATGAGTACATCTATGGAGGGTGGACAGGTGATATTTGGACAGGTGGATGAACAAAGTTGTGTGTTCATACAATCCCCCCAGATGTGAAAAAGAAAAGAGGCTGATCTGACTGCAGGGGGGACTCTGGGGGGTTCTGGGATGACTGCAGATCCAACAGCTGTGGCATTCTCAGCCCTGGCCTCTTTTGCTCAGCCAGTGGGCTAACTCCACAAATAACTTCCTGACCTCTAGCATGGGAGAGACGGGATGTATGCAGGCCAGGACCAGTGCTCTGAGCCTCCATGTGTCTCCCTAGAACCCCAACCTGGTCACCATCCAAGAGTTTTCCAGAGTCAACACCACACAGCTGCCACCTTTCACCACCAAGAGCCAGCTCCTTGACTGGGCAACTGCTAAGAGCCCTATCACCTCTCTTGCTGAGCTGGATGACCCCCACAGCATCCTCCTCCGTCTGGGCCAAGGTGAGATTCCCCAGCCGTGTGTCTGCACCAGGGCTCAGCTCTGCAGGAATCTGAGCTCCTGCAGCCCATTCCTCAGACTCAGGCACTAAGGGTCCAAGAGGGCACATGCACCAAAAATCAGAAGGAACCACGTGAAATGCTTGGCACTTGAGATCTCTGTGCAGACAGATCCAGGCTGTGTTCTCCTGGAGCTAACACTGTGATGAGGAAGATGACAATAAACATGCACACAGAAAAATTAATTCTATGATTGCAGGTCTTGGTAAATGCTGTAAGGAAGATTAAAGTGGGGTGCTGGGGGGTTGCAGGCTGCACCCTAATGTGTACCATGAGCTCAGCCCTTATGTATTTATTGATCCTGTGTTCACAGATGAGAAAATGGAGGCCTGGGGACACGCACAGGATCACTCAGCGGGTAAGTGGCAGAGGAGATTTGAACCTAGGTCCTCTGACGCCTCCTCACTTTGGGAGCTCCATCTCCCCCACCACCACCACCACCACCACCACCACCACCACCACCACCACCACTACCTTTGGCTGCGGGTAAGGGTGAGGCTCTGTGTTAGGTGCCTGGTTGCTGGGGGAGAGGATTGAAATGCACTTGTTTCCACAGCCCAGAGGTCGCTGCCCTGCCTGCCGGAAGCCCGCCGAGACATGGGCCGCACTCTTGAATGGCGGCCGCGGGCCCCGGCCTTGGTCCGCGGCTGCCGCTTGGAAGGCGCGACCGGCCACAAGGAGGCGCACATCCTGAGGGTCCTGCCCAGCTCCTCCGCCGGGTAAGGGCGTTCGCCGACCACGCTGGCCCTGCCCCCAGCTAGGCCCCGCCCCTAGCAAGTCCAGCCGGGTGCAGGTGTGAGCTCAGCTCCCTCTCCCGTCTCCTGCAGGGGCCCAACCTGACCCCCGTCCCACAGACCCTCACCTGGCCCAGGTAGGTGTGCAGCCATTGTCCACCTGGCTGGGTCAGCATTCCTGCCCACACTGATGCGGCCACCTGTCTCCCCATAGGCCCCGGACAGTGACGGTGAAGGTGGAACTGAGCTGCGCATCTGGTGATCCAGACGCCATCCTCATCCTGGAGGGTCCACCCTACGTTTCCTGGCTCATCGACGCCAACCACAACATGCAAATCTGGGTGAGTCTTGCACAGCTCCCCAAATAGAAAACCCAAACTTCAACCTCCGCTGTCAAGCTACCTCTCACACCAGCGCTCCAGCCCTGTCCTGGACTATCCACGGTTTTGCTGTCCCAGGCTCTTCCTCTGTGCACCACCTGTTCTTCCTCCAGACCTTCACCTAGGGGTCACGTTTTCTGATCAACTAAGGAGCCCACTAACCCAGGTCACAGAGTCAGGGAAGGTTCCTGGAGAGGTGAATCCAGGGCTGAGCTGAAGGACAAACAGGAGCCAGTAGATGAGGGGCAAGGGGCCAGGCAGAGGGGGCTGCCGACCTAGCATGACTCTGGTTGACCTACAGTGCCCTTGACCTTGTCAATGGCTCCCTCCTCTGCCTTTCTCCCTGCCATTAGACCACTGGTGAATACTCCTTCAAGATCTTTCCAGAGAAGAATATCCGCGGCTTCGTGCTCCCAGACACACCCCAAGGCCTTGTAGGGGAGGCCCGGATGCTCAACGCCAGCGTCGTAGCGTCCTTTGTGGAGTTACCTCTGGCTGGTGTTGTCTCCCTGAGGGCTCCTAGCTGTGGTGAGCACCAGCCCCCTTCCCATGCCTCTCCATTCCCCTGCCCTCTCTTGGATCAGTTGTTACACTGTACTTGGGTTAGGTACATCAGGTGTGAGCCACAGCAGAGCCTCTCTGAGCCTCACTTTTCTCAACTGCAACTTGTGGACAGTGGGTGTAGTAACCATAGAAGAGGTTAGTGCCTGTGCACTGAGGTGAGCACTCAGTGACTGTCTGCCTGGTACCCCACAGGCGGTGGGCTGCAGACCTCACCTGCTCCGGTCCAGACGACTCCTCCCAAAGACACCTGCAGCCCAGAGCTGCTCATGTCCCTGCTCCAGCCGAAGTGCGCCAACGATGTCATGACTCTGGTACTCAAGAAAGATCTTGTCGCGGTAAGGGAGCTCCTGCCCATCTGATTTGGGCAACATGGGCAGCTAGTCCTTCCACTAGCCCAAGAACTGTGGGGTCTAAAGATAGTGGCTGGCAGTGTTTTTGAGTGTTTTTTCTGTGTATTTCTTATATCAGTGTAATCACAGGGGATGCATTCATTAGTCTCCTGCTATTTCACTTACTATATTTTTAGAGCTTTGACATCTGTACCTAATATCATGTTTAATAAGCACATATTATTCCATCATATTGACATGCTATAATTCACTCCCTCTTCCCTTGTTAGACGTTTAGGTTGTTTCCAGTTCTGTGATATTATAATAGGCAAAAAATGTTATTACACGCGAAATTTTTATTCACATAGAATTATCTTCTTGGTAAGATTTCTGAATTAGCACCATTGCTGGGTTAAAAGGAATGAAGCAGCCAGGTGCTGTGGCTTACACCATAATCCCAGCATTTTGGGAGACTGAGGCGGGAGGATTGATTGAGCCCAGGTGTTCGAGACTACAGTCATACCACTGCACTCAAGCCTGGGTGGCAGAGTGAGACCCTGTCTCTTAAAAAAAAAAAAAGAAGAAGAAGAAGAAGAAGAAGACTTGTGCTTATGGCACCAGGCACATGCACCGAGGCTGACGGATTCAAGTCCGGCTCAGGCCTGCCAAACAACAATGACAACTCTAACAAAAACAGTTGGGCATTGTGGCAGTGCCTGTAGTCCCAGCTACCTGGGAGGCTGAGGCAAGAGAAGTGCTTAAGCCCAAGAGTTGGAAGTTGCTGTGAGCTATGATGCCACAGCACTCTACTTAGGGCCACATAGTGAGACTCTGTCTCAAAAAAAAAAAAAAAAAAAAAAGGAAGAAGAGGCTTGGTGCCTGTAGCACAGTGGTTACGGCACCAGCCACATACACCCAGGCTGGCGGGTTCAAACCCAGCCCGGGCCAGCTAAACAATGACAACTGCAACAAAAAATAGCCAGGTGTTGTGGCAAGTGCCTGTAGTCCCAGCTACTTGGGAGGTTGAGGCAAGAAAATCACTTAAGCCCAAGAGTTTGAGGTTGCTGTGATGTCATGGCACTCTACCCAGAGTTCATAGTGAGACTCTGTCTAAAAAAAAAAAAAAAGAGTATGAGTGGGAAATGCTAAGTTTTGATTCTTCTAAGACAGGTTCGCAAACTCTGGCCCACTACCTGTTTTTGTAAATAAAGTTTTATTGGAACACAGCCATACCTATTCATTTCCATATTACTTATGGCTTCCTTCAGGCTATGGTAAAGGTGGGTTATTACAGCAGAGACCATATAGCCCATAAGGTCTAAATACAGTCATGTGTCATTTAACAACTACAATACAGAGCATACTTACACCTAGATGGTATAGCCCATCACTCCTTGGGTACAGACCTGCACAGCATGTTACTGTACTGAGTCCCACAGGCAATTGCAACACAATGGTACATGTGTATTTAAACATGTCTAAACATAGAAAGGGTATAAGAAAATGTCATATAAAGGATAAAAGCTGAGTGTGGTGACACATAACTGTAATCTCAGCTACTTAGGAAGGGCTGAGGTGGGACAATTGTTTGAGACCAGGAATTCAAGACCAGCCTGGGCAATGGAGTGAGAAAAAAAGAGAGAGAGAGAAAATGATGCACCTGTACAGGGCACTTACCGTGACTGGAGCTGGCAGGACTGTAGGTTGCTCCGGGTTAGCCAGTGCATGAGTGGTGAGTGACTGTGCGGGCCTAGGACACCACAGTACACTACTGTAGACGTTACAAATACCCTGCTCTTAGGCTACACTGAATTTATTTAACCATTTTTTCTTCAATAATAAATTAACCTTAGCTTGCTATAACTGTTTTACTTAATAAACTTTTAAATTTTTTGTAATATTTTTACTCTTTTGTAATAACACTTAGCTTAAAACACAAACCCATTGTATAATGTCCAGCTACATAAAAATTTGTATATCTTGGGTGGCGCCTGTGGCTCAGTGAGTAGGGCATGGCCCCATATACCGAGGGTGGTGGGTTCAAACCCACCCCCGGCCGAACTGCAACGAAAAAATAGCCGGGTGTTATGGCAGGTGCCTGTAGTCCCAGCTGCTCGGGAGGCTGAGGCAAGAGAATCGCGGAAGCCCAAGAGCTGGAGGTTGCTGTGAGTCCTGTGATGTCACAGCACTCTACCGAGAACGGTAAAGTGAGACTCTGTCTCTACCAAAAAAAAAAAAAAAAATTTGTATATCTTTATTCATTAAGCTTTTCCTTTTTTTTTTTTTGAGACAGAGTCTTACTTTGTCACCTTCAGTAGAGTGCTTTGGTCTCATAGCTCACAGCAACCTCAAACTCTTGGGCTCAGGCAATCCTCTTACCTCAGCTTCCTGAATAGCTGGGTCTACAAGCACCTGCCATAACTCCCAGCTAGTTTTTCTGGTTTTGGTAGAGACAGGGGTCTTGCTGTGGTCTTGAACTTCTGAGCTCAAGCAATCCACCCACCTCGACCTCCCAGAATGCTAGGATTACAGGTGGAAGTCACCATACCCCTATTTTAAAATTATATTGTTTTTTCCTATTTTTAAATTATATTGTTTTCTGTTATTATAGGAGCCCAGGTAAAAAGAAAAAAAATTATCTTGTTTTTTATACTGTTACTTTTTTAAATCTTTTGTTTACAACTAAGACACAAACACATATCCTAGGCCTACTACATAGGATCAGGATCATCTACCTTCACATCTTGTCCCACTGGAAGGTCTTCAGGGGCAATAACACACATGAGGCCATCATCTCCTATGATAACAATGACTTCTGCCAGAAGCCTTCTCAGAGGACCTTCCTGGGCATATTTTACTGTTAACTATTTTTTTATAAGTAGAAGTACACTGTAATGATAAAAATTATAGTAAATTCATAAACCAGTAACAGTTGCTTATTGTCATTACCAAGTATTGTGTATTGTACAAAATGGGATATACTATGCTTCATACAACTGGTATTGTTTCACCAGCATCACCATAAACACTTGAGAAATGTGTTGCACTGAGATGTTAGGGTGGCTAAGTCACCAGGTGACAAGACTTATTCAATTCCACAATAATCTTTTTTTTTTTTTTTTTTTTTTTGAGACAGAGTCCCACTATGTTGCCCTGGGTAGAGTGCCGTGACGTCACAGCTCAGACGTCTTACACTTAACCTCAAACTCTTACACTTAAGCGATTCTCTTGCCTCAGCCTCCCAAGGAACTGGGACTACAGGCACCCGCCATAACACCTGGCTATTTTTTGGTTGTAGTTGTCATTGTTTGGCAGGCCCAGGCTGGATTCCAAGCCGCCAGCTCTGGTGTAAGTGGCTGGCGCCCTAGCCGCTGAGCTATAGGCACCAAGCCTCCATCATAATCTTCATTGGGCCACATTAGAACACAAACATTGTTCTGAGCCACATGGCCATCTTTGCTGTCTGGCCTGATGTAGGAAAAGTTTGCCCACCCCAGGTGTGAGGTTGTATTATGCTGGTGGGATCTATGTGCCCCAGGGCTGTAAGCAATGATTATGTGTAGAACTCAAATCAATGTTTTTAATTTGGCGCGGTGCCTGTAGCACAGTGGTTACCGTGCTGGCCACATACACCAAGACTGGCAGGTTCAAATGAGGCCAGAACAGCTGAACAACAATGCCAACTGCAACAAAAAATAGCCGGGCATTGTGGTGGGCGCCTGTAGTCCCAGCTACTTGGGAGGCTGAGGCAAGAGAATTGCTTAAGCCCTAGAGTTTGAAGTTTCTGTGAGCTGTGATGCCACGGCACTCTACAAAGGGTGACATAGTGAGACTCTGTCTAAAAAAAAAAAAAAAAAAGTTTTAAATTTAAATACTGGTTGGGGGCTTGGCACAGTGGCTCATGTCTATAATCCTAGGGAGGCCAAGGCCGGTGGATTGCTTGAGCTCAGGAGTTCAAGGCCAGCCTGAGCAAGAATGAGACTCTGTCTCTAAAAATAGCCAGGCATCATGGCAGGTGCCTGTAGTTCCAGCTACTTGGGAGGCTGAGCGAAGAGGATTGCTTGAGCCCAAGATTTTTTGTGAGCTATGATGCCATGGCACGCTTCCAAGGGCAACAAAGTGAGACTCTTTCTCTCAAAAAAAAATTGCTGATTCTCTATTTATTTTAATATATGTGTGTATTAGTGGGTGGTGCCTCTGGCTCAAAGGAGTAGGGTGCTGGCCCCATATGCTGGAGGTGGCGGGTTCAAACCCACCCCTGGCCAGAAACTGCAAAACAAACAAACAAAAAAATATATATGTGTGTATTAGAAGAAAAACAAGAAATAGCAAATCATATCCATGACATCACAGATATTATTGTTTAGGCCAAGGCTTAGCACAAAAGACAGCAAGTTCAAGCAAAGTCTTAAGTAGGGTAGGATGAAGTGATCTAACAAAAATGAAGGGCTGGAAGAGCACTGGTGGGGGCTTAGCACCCCTGGGTGGTGGTCAGTCCTTGGGGCTAGGCTATAAGGGACAGAGCCTAGGGAGCTAGTGCCCCCTGATAGTGCCTTTCCCTGACCCAGGCCCTGAAGTGCACTATCACCAGCCTGACCTTCTGGGACCCCAGCTGCCAGGCTGAGGACAGCGATGACCAGTTCATATTGCGCAGCACCTACTCCAGCTGTGGCATGGAAGTGACTGCACATGTGATTAGCAATGAGGTAAGAGCTGGGGCCTGAGAGGTGTCAGGACCAGCTTGGGCAGTGCCCTTTCCAGGTGTCTCCCTGACCCTCCAAGAGGAGGGCCATGTGGGAGAACAGGGCATGGTGCTCAGCACATCTAAGGCAAGCTTGGCTCATAAAATGGATGTGTTGGGTGGGGCACCCCTCGGGGTCCTTTCTGGCTCTGTCTGACTCCTTGGCTCTGTTTCTACAGGTGGTCGTCAATTTCCTGTCGAGCTCAACACCACAGCAGGTGAGATGGATGGTCACTGTGCTAATGCCCTGGTCCAGACTCTGTGTCCCAGGCTGGGACACCTTCATAGCTTGGGAGGGAACAGGACCTGATCCCAGCAAGCCTTGTCTCTGGCATACTCAGTCTCCCCACCGTATAACAGGAGAGCAGTACTATTGAGGGCCACACTCTTAGTCTCTCAAGTCAGAGGGTTCTAGTACATATGGGCTGTATGGCGATCAGCCTGTCTGGTACAGAGTGCATTCTTGTATTTTTAAAAAAGGTTTGAAGATGGAACTCAGGCAACTCCTCTGGGCTATGACACCTGCTCCCACACCACCCCTTACCTTCCTGCCTGGTGCCACCAGACTGACCAAGTCTCCTTTCCATCCTTCCTCAGAAAAAGGTGCAGTGTGTCAATGTGGACAGCCTTTCCTTCCAGCTGGGCCTCTACCTCAGCCCGCACTTCCTCCAGTCCTCCAACACCATCGAGCTGGGCCAGCAGGGCTTTGTGCAGGTACTGGGCTTGCTGTCACCCCCCAGGCCTCCCGAGCCTGGAATTCCTTAAGCACCTTTTTTCCACCATCATGCAAGAGAAGATAAGAATTTCACCTCCTGGGCTGGGCGCCTGTGGCTCAAGCGGCTAAGGCGCCAGCCACATACACCTGAGCTGGTGGGTTCGAATCTAGCCTGGGCCCGCCAAGCAACAATGAAGGCTGCAACCAAAACATAGCCGGGCATAGTGGCAGGCGCCTGTAGTCCCAGATACTTGGGAGGCTGAGGCAGGAGAATTGCTTGAGCCCAGGAGTTGGAGGTTGCTGTGAGCTGTAAAGCCACAGCACTCTACCCAGGGTGACAGCTTGAGGCTCTGTCTCCAAAAAAAGGAATTTCACCTCCTGGAGTAAGGAGGGAGCCAGCTTGCATGTGTGGGGGATAGGCAGAGAAGGCATTGCTCCTGGACACTGCCAGGAGCGTCCCTCTCTCCTCATCTGCCCCAAGTGGGGAAATGTCTTTCCTTCCACCATTAGGATTCAGAGGTGGCCACTCTTCCTTCATCTCATATGTCAAGAGAGCAGGTTGGGAGGAGTGTTAAGAGTAACTGCCTGTGCCTTATCCCTCTACCTACTCACACAGGTGAGCATGTTCCCACCAATCCCTGAGTTCATGCTCCAGCTAGACAGCTGCCACCTGGATCTGGGGCCTGAGGGGGACACTGTGGAACTCATCCAGGGCCGGGCGGCCAAGAGCAGCTGCGTGAACTTACTGTCCCCGAGCCCTAATGGTGACCTGCGCTTCAGCTTCCTCCTCCGCGTCTATACGGTGCCCATACCCACAACTGGCACCCTCAGCTGCACAGTAGCCCTGCGTCCTAGGACCTTATCCCAGGTGAGCTCAGGGTGACACCCAGGCCCAGCTCAAGGGTGACGTCCAAGTCTAGGGTTTGTGGGCAAGGATGCAGTAGCCCAAAGAGACGTGGAACCAGCTGGAGAGGGGTAGAGCCACAGTCAAGCACATGACCTAACAGTCTGGCATCCAGGGCACTCTCTATTACCCTGTGGCCTTCTGGTGGGACTGCTGTGTCTTGGGCATTGGCGTAATCCGCAGCTGTAACCATCACCCATCCATGTGTCTTCCACTTACTCATCCTCCACCTACCACCCACCCCACCACCCACCACCCAAGCATCCGACCACTCGCCCATCCACATAGAGTGATCACCAGTGAAGTCCAGTAAACTGGAGACCTTAGGGAAGGGGGTTAAAACAAAGGGCACAAAGTCCTGACTTCTGTATCTGCTGATCACAACCCTTCACTGCCTGGTGAACCCCCATTCTCAGGCACGCAGTCCTGGTCACTCATATCATAGAGCCTCCAAGATTAAAATTCTTGTGGCTTTGGGAAGCTAGAACAGCATTCAGGGCCACCCCTGAGTGGGCCTGTCCCTCTAGCCATAGTGAGCCTGGGCTTCTGGGCTGACCTAGCTGGTCACCCCAGGGCGTCTACTAGCATAAAGGATGCAGAGAGCTCCTACAGTACTGAAGGGCACGAGGGGTCCCTGGGCACTCACCTCAAACATCCCAACAGCAGCCAAGGATTGCCCACCCTCCACCCTCCCACAGCACACATCTCCCAGGACCTCCCCAAAGACAGAAAGCTAGAAGGTGGTAGAGGTGGGATTCAAAGCCAAGGCCCTGAGGTGAGCCAGGACAAGCAGGGGTCGCAGAACCAGGAGTGAGCCTGGAAGCTGCCTCCCAAAGACTACCACACGCTGTTCTCCCTTCTCCCCCAGGACATACACAGGACAGTCTCCATGCGCCTGAATGTCATCAGCCCTGACCTGTCTGGTGAGCTTCCATCTGGGTCTCCTGGGGTTTGTTCCAATGGCCGAGGTCAAAGTGGAGCACAGGGGACAACTCGGAGGGGCAGGGCCCAGGCACACAGCAGGGGGACCTCAGGGCAAGCAGCTTCCCAGAACCCTGACAGCCTGGAGCAGGATCCACAGTTGCAGCTTCTAGATGGAGACCCTTTGCTCCCAAGCACCCTGCGTGATGGGATTCTAGGCCTCTGGCTCCTGTCCACCATGCTTCTCCATGGCCATGGTTACTAGTTGACCCTGCTAAGAGAACGGGGTCTCCTGGATAAGACAGAAGGTACTGGGCGGAGCCTGTGGCTCAAAGGGATAGGCACCGGTCCCATATGCCGGAGGTGGTGGGTTCAAACCCAGCCCTGGCCAAAAACTGCAAAAAAAAAAAAAAGACAGAAGGTACTTGGGAGTGGTGATGGCCTTGCCTTTCTAGACACCCGCCCAGTGTTGCATTATGTCTCTCAACCAGCATCCTCCAGCCTTTTCAGTGACCCCTGGGTCCAGGCCCCCACCAGGCAGAGAAATCCCTGACACTAGAGGCAAATGTGGGGGAAGCACCTGGCTCTTTGCTACCCCATCCAGGCCAGGATAGAGCCCCCAGCCCCAGCACAGGACCAGGAAAGCAGGGCTAATAACCCCATTGCACTGATGGTAAGTCAGAGGCCCAAAGGAGGCGGCCTGGCCCATAGTCACACAGGAGTCAGGAGTGAAAGGAATGTAGCTTGGGACAACCCAAAAGTAAAGAGCCCTTGGAGGTGCTGTGGCCTATTCTCTACCTGGTGGAAGGTTCAGGGAGGGCCAAGAGTTGACCTAAGTTTGCACAACCAAGCAGGGCAGGCTCTGGACTCCCAGGCCTCTCACACTTTCCTCACATTGTCCCATCTGTCCTTGCAAATGCATCCCTATCCACTTTGGGGTGAGAGGCATGACCCAAAACGCCTGCCTGGGCCCTCTGGTGGATGGTCATAGCAACCATGCATTAGTGCTGTGCCCATTTGATAAGCCCATTTGCTGTAGGAGACTGAGGTCCAGAGAAGTCAGGGGTCAGTGGCTGAGCAGGACTGGCACCAAAACCTGTGCTCCTGGCCAGCACAGCAGGGTAGGGGCCAGGGAGGCAGCAGCAGTGCTGACCGCAGCCGGCCCTCTCTAGGTTGCACAGGGAAAGGCCTCCTCCTGCCCGCCGTGCTGGGCCTCACTTTCGGCGCCTTCCTCATCGGGGCCCTGCTCACCGCTGCACTCTGGTACATCTACTTGCACACGCGTGAGTACGCCAGGCCCCCGCAGTGAGGGCGCAGGGCTCCTCCACCCACCTGGGGAAGCATAGTGAAGCCTCTGAGGGAGTGGGCAGCCCTGGCCGGGGCCTTGACCTCCACCCCTGCCCCCGCTCCCAGGTCCCCCCAGCAACCGGGAGCCCGTGGTGGCGGTGGCTGCCCCCGCCTCCTCGGAGAGCAGCAGCACCAACCACAGCATCGGGAGCACCCAGAGCACCCCCTGTTCCACCAGCAGCATGGCATAGCACCTGGCCCGGCCAGCCCTCACCCAGCAGGAGAGACTGAGCAGCAACCAGCTGGGAGCCACGGGCCCTTAACTGACCCCAGGAGCCCAGGCTTCCATTCAGCGAGGGATGGGGCAGCTGCTGTGCACCCCCTTCCCATCTCCCTCTCAGAGGTCTGCTGCCAGCAGGGGCACTGACTTGGAAAACTTTGGGGTCCTCCCACCCATTCCACAGAACCTTCAACCCAGTAGGTCTGGGATATGGCTGCTGGGACCATGAAGAGAGGCCACTTTCCACGTTGTTGGAGAAACCCAAGTCCCTATCATTGAACCTGGATGTGGCACTGGGAGAAGAGAACTCAAAAAAGGCCCAGCCCAGCCCATCCAGGCTGACCACACCTCCCCTAGGGGAATGGGAGCAGGCCCAGCCCAGAGCCACCTGGATCTGTCCCTGCAGCTCCCACACCTGGACTGGCACAACTGTACTGTGGAAGACAGTAGCCTTGGGGGGCCCAGCCTGGGAGCCCAGGGGGTAAGAACAGTGGGGGTAGGGAGGCCACATGGCATCAGCCTGGCCTTCAGGCAGGCAGCAGGGAAGTGGCCACGCTGCCTGTCCTAGGCCCACCCTGTATATGCCCCACCAATAAATCAGACCATAAACCAGAACTGGGCTGGGTGGTGAAGGGGAGAAAGTTCTAAAACATGGAGCAGGGTGAGGGCACATGACAGGGCTACTCTTGTCCTTGGTGCCCCTGGGCTGGCTTGGTGACAGGTGTGACTTCCTAAACAGTAGCAGATGGCTGGGGTATAGCAGGTTTGGATTAAACCACGGCCCTCTGTTACCTATGCCCAGGGCAGCATATCCCTGGACTCAGGTGTGAGAAACTAGACCTAGGAGGCTCCTCCTCACTCCTGCTCTGAGCTTCTGGACATAGGCCCTCAACAGCTGAGTTCAAATCTTGGACCTGCCATTTACTGGCTGTGTGATTACAGACAGGTCCCTGGTTTCTGGAAGCCCTCATATATAAAATATGAATAATTTTCTGTCACAAGTTTTCTGCAAGAAGCTCTGCCAAGCAGTGCCTGGTATGTTATCAGAGGACATTAGTCTGTTCTTTTCATGACCCAGACAGGCCACCTGAGGCTCTAGGGAGGAAGGGACCTGTCACACCAGGCTCCCTCTACACAATCCAGTTTACCAGCTATAGCCCTACCCCCTGCTATTTACTGAAGGAGCTAGAGTCTAGAGTCAGTCAAAGGTTTTGCCATTTCTTTAAAAAAATTAACAGCTTTAATCTTCCAGCCACCCTCTGTCCCTAGGAGGCCCCTGGCAAGGGCCCTCACCTTTCTCAGAAGGCAGTGGGAGGAGGAATCTATTGTCCAGCACCCAGCAGGACCCAGGGCCTGGCCAGGTGGCTCACACGGCAACCTGGGCCTGAGCCAGGAGGCAGGCAGGGTTTCAGCCGCAGGCCAGTGGTCAGGCCTACTCTAGATTGAAAGACCTGGGAATCTCTCAGTTGTCTCAGCCAGGAGGGAGAAGCCAAGGCACAGAGCCTCAAAGACAGAGGAAATCCTCTCCCAGCCCTCTATTCTGCCACCCAGAGCCTGGGACCCTGGGCCAGTCAAGACAGAATCAGTAAAGCAGAAAACAAAAGGCACCTAGGATGTGAGTTCATGGAGAGCACGCAGGGCAGGTGCAGGAGGCTCCCACCTCCAACCCCTCAGCCTTGGCTACTGGGACAAGGAAGGTTCCAGCAGCTTCAGGACACCACCCACCAGGTGCAGGCTGCCCGTGACCAGCACATGGATGGCAGCAGCTTCACGGAGTACATTGGCCCCACTACCTGCCACAGGGTGGGCAAGGAGGCCCCTTGGGGGGTTGGGGTGCTGAAAGACAGGGTCCCGGCCTTGGCTGATCCACTGCAAGGCGTGGGAGATGCAGCTGAAGACAAGAGAGCTGGTGCTGCAGCTGTGGGGTGGGTGAGGCGCCAGCAGCAGAGGTGCAGGCCCACCAGGCTCCAAGGCCGGAGTGCTCCAGAGGTCTGGGCTGGCCTGCTCCTCATCCAGGTGGTTCCAGTGTTGCTGGTGTTCTAGGCAGCGAAGTATCACCTGGTCCAGTGTCACTGTGAAGTTCTGCTGGTCTGTCGGGCACAGAGTCCCATGTCAGTGAAGGAGACAGAGATAAAGAACGGGGCAGGTACACCATGAATACCTGCTTAGTGCCAGACCCTTAAACACATGTCAGTGGACTCTGCTAGTGACTCTTACAGGGGGCACTATGAAGAAACAGGCTCACACAGGTTCAGTGACTTGCCCAGAGTCATGAGAGGCAGAACCAGGCAGTCTAGCCCCAAAGCATTTGCCCTCTAAGCACCATTTCCCCACCCTGGCCTCACTGTCTCTATAAAGTGGGCATACAGTGGAGGCCCACCACCAGGTGGGTATACGTTTTTCTTGGGAAGCTGGTTAAAAATGCAGATTCCAGAACTCTCCCCACTCTGATATCAGGCCTGGAGAGCTGTATTATTTTACACTATTCTAAACTTTTTAAAAACATGATACACAGTAAAAATACATTTTATATTGCGACCCAGTCCTCATATGCATATATACAAGGGCTGTCCGAAAAGCATCAGCCATGTGTATCTATTTTTTTCACATAACATGGCTGGATACCTTCTGGACACCCCTGTATATTCCTGGAGCAGAAGAGTCTTCACAAAGCCATACCTACCCTTATTTCATGCAGTGCACAACTATCTTCTATGCTATCATTTAAAATAAAAAATGCTGGCCAGGTGCAGTGGCTCACACTTATAATTCCAGCACTATGAGAGGCCGAAGAGGATGGACTGCCTGAGCTCAGCAGTTTGAAACCAGCCTGAGCAAAAGTGAGACCCTATCTCTAAAAAATAGCCAGGTGTTGTGACGGGTGCCTGTAGTACCAGCTACTCGGGAGACCTAGGCAAGAGGACTAATCAAGCCCAAGAGTATGAAGTTGCTGTGAGCTATGATAATGCCACAGCACTCTACACAGGAGACAGAGTGAGACTCTGTCTCTAAATAAATAAATAAATAAAATTTTAAATAAACAAAATGAAATAAAAAATGCTGGTTGAGATCCACTAAACTGATTTCAATAACCATCAACAAGCTATGTAACCTGCATTTTGAAAAATGTTCTCCTTGGTAACTCTTTTTTTAGTATTGGAACTACATAGTATAAAATTCAAAATACACCAGAGTTTAGTTGTACAATCAAATCTATCTCCTACTCCAGACTTCCAATTCAAAAACCTCCACTGTCACCAACAGAGCAGTCCACCTCAGGACCCTCCACCCCCTGTCCACATCCAATGACCATGCCTGTCACCTCTCACCTGCACTGCCCGTGGATGACACCTCTGTCAGGTTGGGGCAGAAGACAGCATAGTCAAACTGGCAGGGCTAGAAGGTCAATAGGAAAGACTGGGTGTCAGACACCTGAGAGAATGCCCCCTGACTTCCACATGCCCCCCCCCCCACTATGACCTAGATGCCACATAAACTTAGCCATGGCACTTCAGTCCCCCTGCATCTGCCCAATATGCCCAGACCGGCCTGGCATGTGGCCTGGGGAGCAGAGACACAGCCTAGTGTACGTATAGAGATTGGGCAACAAAAGCCCTGGTTGGGGGTGGGTGGGTACTAGCTTAAGGTCACCTAGCTAGTGAGCCAGCCCCAAATCCAGGCTGGGGAAAAGACCTGACACAAATAAGAGAGGTTTTAGATACAAACAGCCTCAGCCTCCTGGTCTGTGAAATGCGACATGACTCCCAGGAGGCACGTTGGCCTGAGTTTCCCCAAGCAGAGAAGGGTTTCTACATGCTTTATAGCCCAGTGAATTCTTAAACTTGAAAAGCAGGCACCCTATTTTACTGAGAGGCAAACCAAGGCTCAGGGAAATGCCATCTTTCATCCTGCTTCTAGAGGCTAAGGGAGCATGGCGGAGAATCTGATGTGTTCACCTTTAACCACTACATGGTCTACCCAGGCAGGAGGATGAAGATAACGACCTATAAGTAGACTCCCCTGAGTGTCCGATGCTTTCACATTTAATCTTCAGGACAATTCAAGGGAGAGGGGATCAGCACTATTTCACAGTTGAGAAAACTGAAGCACCCCCGGCATAGGGGGTGGGGGAAGTAAGGTCACACAGCCAGAACCAGGGATGCTGGGCTGTCTGCCGCCCACCTCCAAGTCGGCCCCTCACCTGCAGCAGTTTCAGCAGGGCTGCGGAGTCCCGGTCCCCGGTGGAGTTGAAAAGCAAGACACGCACTTCCGGCCCACTGTGCCAGGGGCAGGGTGGGGGTAAGACCGTGGCGCCTCCCGCTCAAACCCTTCTCCCAGAACCCACCCTTGTCCCGGGCCCGACCCTCCCGAGTCCCCACCTCCGCCGGACCCGCCCCCAACCCAGTCCTATTCGCTCACCAGCTCTGCCTCTCGCTGCCCGGCAGCGCCTGGCGGAACCATTGCACACAGGCCTGAATGCTGCTGGAGGTGTGCGCGCCGTCCAGGTACCAGGTGACTGGCCCGCGCCGCAGCACCTGCGTCCGGCCCAGCCACTCCGTGTTCCGAAGCCCTGGGCGGTTGGGAAAGGACTCGAGGCAATCCTCCAGGAAGCCCTCCTGGCTGCTCTCCCACTCAAGTCCTGAAGTCTGCACACCCAACCGGCTCTCCCGGCAGTGCCTTCTGAGGCCTCAGAGCCTCTTACTAGCACTAGGGATTAGGTTTGGCTCTTCCGCTGCCTCATCCCATAGAATCTAACAGGCACTCCTGAGAGGGGGCTGCTATCACGGACTATTTCCACTTAACAGCCGGAGATCCCTTAACTCACAGAGCAAGTGAGTTCTGGGGCCAGGATGTGATCTGAGTTACGTCTGGCTTCAGGACTGTGTCACTAGCCCCTGACACTGGACCTGGCATACAGTGGGTGTGCCTTTAACAGCATGAGCACCCAGTATATGCTGAAAGCTTTGGGGAAGGCAAGAAGCAGATGATTGTATTGCCATCCTTAAGAACTTCATGATCTGATGACAAAAATGACAGTGATAGCAGCTACCACTAGCAGGACACTATCCCATATCACCAGGCTCTGGACTGGGTGCCTTAGTGATGTCATCTCACTGGATCCCCACAACAGCCCACAGCAGTGGGTCCTATCATCATCCCATTTGGCAAATGAGGAAACAGAGGCTCAGAAAGAATTTGTGAACTGAAGGTCAGGGACTTTTACTGACTTCAGAATGCCTTTCTCTTAGGCACCACCTCAGATTGCCCCACCTTCCAAACAGGAAACCAAAGGAAACATCTGAATGGACACAAACACAAGCAGTGGTCCTAGCTGGGCAGGAAGGTCCAACTCACCGAGCCGCATGGGGGATGTGAGCTGGAATGTTGGTGCCAGGGGCAGCTGCCTCAGGAGACTGGGCCTGGACACCTTCAGATCCCCAGCACCTATGGGGTGCATGAGAACAAGTGTGCTCAGGACCCCCTGAGGCAGGCTCCACATGCACTGCCCACCTCTCTACCCACTCACGCTGGTGGTCCTGCCACTGCAGCCAACAGTGGGCCAGCTGCAAGGCCAAGGCAGCATTGGTCCGCTGGTGCTCTCCCTCCAGGCCCAGCGTCAGCAGTGGCCCCCCTTCCTCCAGGGCTTCCAGTGGTGGGCACAGGTAGAGAGGACACTGTGGAGAGATAGGCAGCAGCTGGTCAGCAGAGCTGCTGCCACCACTAGGGCCAGGAGAGGCCCTCCCTGATCCCACAAGCCCTCCCATCTCCCTCTACCAACCAGAAGCCACCAAGCCCTGTTCCCAGAACTGAGATGTGTTCCAGCTATGTAACACAGCACAATTTGAGGCCCAAAAGGAGAAAGGACATCCACAGTCCAGATAAGACACCCACACCCATCCACCCAGACTGCCCTGGCCATTCCAACCAGACTCACTGAGATCTGCTGGGCTCGATCCCTCAGCACTGCCAGGGGACCTTCGGGCTGGAGTACAGTAAAAGCAGGGACACCTTGCTGCAGGGAATAGGGAGAAACAGGGGCTGTCTAGTATCCCCTGAGCCTCTCATCCCTCATGTTCCACTGGGGAGCTTGAGGCTAGAGAGAAGGTTCGATTCTCTCCAGTTGCACACAGCAGAGCTAGTTAAAAACCCAGAGCCCCTGGGCGGCGCCTGTGGCTCAGCGGAGTAGGGCACTGGCCCCATATGCAGGAGGTGGCAGCTTCAAACCCAGCCCCGGCCAGAAACTGCAAAAAAAAAGAACCCAGAGCCCACTGGCACGCAGAACCTCATCTTGAATCAGGACACAAAGTGATCTGCCCTAACCCTGCTTCCCCGGGCCTACTCAGGCCCAGGCCTTCCATGTATTTCCCCTCCCCCAGCCTGCCTGGTCACCTTAAAGATTCCCCCTTTCTGCCATGCGATCTTCTCCATTGTGTCCCCCAGAAGGCTGGTGTGGTCGATGCCAAGAGAGGAGACTCCACACACCACAGGCTTCCTGCAGAAGATGGAAAAGCCATGAGGGCCCCACCCTGAGCCCTTTAAAGGCCTAATTCAAGGCCACTAGGCAGCCTGAGCCACTAGGCAGCTCCCACTCCCCCCAACCCCTTAAGAAGCTGCCCTTACCTGATGATGTTGGTGCAGTCATAAGCCCCGCCGATGCCCACTTCCACCACTGCCAGGTCTACCTGCCAAAGACCAGAGGGCATTGGAGTGCCCAGACACCACAGGGAGCAGGGAGCCCCTCAGCCCCAAGGCCTCAGATACAGGGATCTGGGGAGTGGGCATGTACCTTTTCTTGGAGGAAGACGTGGAAGGCCATGAGCGTGAGGAAGCGGAAATAGGGAGGCATGGAGACACAGCTGCTGTCCTGTGGCACAGGAGTGTGTCAGAACCCCAAAGTCCCTGCAACCCCTGCTGCCCCTGCTCTGGGGGGTGCACCCCTTACCCTTCCCACCTGCAGCCCTCCCACATGGGGCACCTTGGTCTCCTCCAGCTGGTGGTAGAGACGCCAGAAGTACTTGGTGAAGAGCTCAGGACTGATGGGCTGCCCATTGATGCGGATCCGCTCACGCACCTGCACCAGGTGGGGAGAGCTGCCGGGAGACCCTGGGGTCATCAGGACTCCCTTCCCATGCCCCGCACCTACCCCTGTCCTGTGGGGAGGTTTGTCTTTTGGAAACACAAATCTGATCATGTCACTTCCCTACTGGAAACCTTCTGTTGCTCCCCAATGCCTTCGAGAGAATGCCAGCTCCTCACCATGGCCTCCCAGGCCCTGCAGAGGCTGATGCCACTGGGCTCTGTGCCTCACCTCTCTGTGTCCCTCAGCTCATTCCTGGTGTCCCAGATGCCCCAGACTATTTGTTGCCCCTCCAGCTCTTTAAAGGCCTAATTCCAGGCCTTTAAACTTGCCCTTCTCCTCTCTCTTCACTGCTCACCCTTCTTACTACACAAGTCTCAACTAAGACAGCCCCTCCTGCAGAGAGGATAAAAGTCTTTCAGGTTCTCTGGGCTCTAACAGTCCCAGTCTCTCCCTGTCCCTCCCCCAGTCAGTCACTCTGCTTACACCTGCCTACCCTGTTGTCTACTGTTTAACCCTCAGGCACAAGGCCTGCACCAAGCTACGTCCCCAGACTGGGCAACAAGGCTGTCTGGGTGAGTCGAAGCTACGGGTTTTACCCAAGGAGTTATTTTAGAAGACAGATTAGTGCCTCATGATTGAATCTGGAAAGACCCCATGGGATTATGAGTCCTTCTATTTCTTTATTTTGAACAAAGAACTGTTTAAGGAAAACATATCAACCTGAATGACCTTAGTCAGCTGGTTTAAATGATAGGGGTGTTTGGGACATCCATATGCTTACAGAGGTGGCCTGATGGAACTGGTAACAGAAAAAGAGGCAAAAGTCTTAAATGCCTCACCCTCAAGGGACAAATCCTGAGGAAGTAACCATCAGATTAATTCCATTGCTTCATTGGTGCCTGGCTTAGGAGAGGCACAGGGAAGAGTGACTCAGATCCTGCTTTGCCGTCCTCTTGTGTAAGTCTAGATGTTTGAATGGGACCAAGAGGGGGCAGTGACTCCAGGGCCAAGCTGCAGCTGAAGCTGATGGACTGGAAGAGGGTGGTGATGGCAGCCTACCTTGGAAGCATTGCTGTGGATGTCCCAAACAACCCTATCATTTAAACCATTACAAGCCAGTTTTCTGCTCCTTACTGTAAAAACATCTTAATTGATAAATATTTCTATGTGACGTTTAAATTATATGTGGAATTTAAATTATTAAAAAGACATCTGACTATTTCAGCTATGTATGTAGTTTACATATTCAAGTTGCTGAGTTGCTGCCCTCCCACAATTTTTTTCCTTATGAAAATCAAGAATTGCCATAAATTTGGGCCATTATATTAAGTGCTAATTGAATATTTACTGAATGAATAAATGCTGCCCAGAGGAACATGAAGCTGACCTCCTAGGAGTCAGCAATGGTTGGTTCCATAGCTCCCCAGGGTCCATAGGGACAGGGATACCACATCACTCAGTACCTAAAGAATCCCGTTTTCAGGCCATAGCTTCGGAGGATGCATTCAGTGAAGGCACAGGTGGAACCCTTGAAAGAAAAGGTATTGTCTGGGCAGGCCCCACCCATCAGCCCACTAAAATGGATCCCCTACATCTGGGTCCTGCCCCTCACCTTCCCCTTGGTCCCAGTGACATGGATGATGTTCAGCTGGTCCAAGTCCTCCACCTGGGACAGACAGACAAGGTCCTCATCTCAGCTAAGATTCACAGACAGATGGGGTGGGGAGTGATCGCAGGCCCTCCATATACTACCTGCAACCCACTCCGTGCCAGGTACAGCTCCATGGCTTCAAGCTGTGTCTGGGGGTCTCCCCGTTGGCGCTTCACCTGCTCCAGGTAGCCAGCATTGGTCTGCAGGGTATTGAGCATGCGCACAGCATCCTGGAAACCACAGTCCCCAAATAGTAAGTTAGGGTCCACAGGGACAGAGATACTCAGCCTAGCAGGGGCCAAGCCAGGGAAACAGAGCTGATACCAGGCTTGCTGTGCCAGCCCCATTGGCCCATTCTATAAATTAAGAAACAAGTTGGAGTGGCGCCTGTGGCTCAACAGAGTAGGGAGCCAGCCCCATATGCCGGAGGTGGTGGGTTCAATCCCGGACCTGGCCAAATAAATAAATAAATAAATAAATAAATAAATAAATAAATAAATAAAATAAATTAAGAAACAAGGAGAAGTGGCATTCTTCCAGCTCTGGCAAAGATAGAAGCCTAAAGCAATTCAGCCCCACCCAGGGTGTGCCAAGCAGAGAAAGAGGCATGCCTAACGGAGCTAGCCTTGTGTCCTGCTCTGGCTCCCCAGGCTTCACCCCTGGGACCTTTGCTCTCACTTTCTCCAATGGGATCCACCACTGCATCAGAACCCCACTGGGGTGGGGCCAAAACCTCAGAATAGAAGACTGGGATATTAGAATTTCGAAATCCCTGAAGCCAAGATGGCTCAAGCCTGCAATCTAGCACTCTCAGAGGACAAGGAGGAACGATTGGTTGGGGTCAGGAGTTTGAGACCAGCCTGGGCAACAGTGAGACCACCATCTCTACTAAAAATAGAAAACTTAGCCAAGTGTTGCGCACCTGTAGTCTCAGCTACTTAGGAGGCTGAGGCAGGAGGATCACATGAGCCCAGGAATTTGAGACTACAGTGAGCTACGATGACGCCGCTACACTCTACCCAGGGCAACAGAGGACCATCTCAAAAAAAAAAAAAAGGCAGACAGAAAGAAAGAAAACAAATGCCAGAATTGTAAGCTTCCACACCCAAACCTAAGGTCTCTGGGGTTCCACATTCTGACCCAGAGAATTGCTGCTTGAAGCAAATAGGTGAGGGAAGAGAAGGCACGCAGGGAGGAAGGGTGGTAACCCAGCCAGCAAGGCAGGTAGGTACAACCTCCGGAGTCTACACTGGGGCTGAGAGCCAGGGTACTGTTGATTACCCTTCAGGCCTCAGATTTTGTATCTCTTGCCCTCAGGGCCTCATGGTCGGTTGAAGGCCCCACCCCCATCAAACCGGTGTCACCAGTCTGGCTGGCATCAGGTTCAGGCCTCTGGCAACTGGCCCCTGGCACAATGCCAGCAGAATTTTTCTGTTTTCCAAATGTTGGGGACCTTCCTTGATTCCTTCTCAACATTCAGGCACCTAGCTCCCCAATCTTCTGAATCCTGGAGACTCTAACCGCCTAGATCCATAGTCACAGATCTTTCGAGTCTGAATTCCAGAATCCCTTCCCTCTCCTCCATCCCTGATTATTCGTACTTCAGGGTCACTGAACTTCTAGAACCCGAGCTGAGCCTTTGGACCACTGCACCATCCCTCTCTAATGCAAGACACAGAAGCCTCAGAATTACACGATCCGGCAGCCTGGGTCCAACTTCCTGGTCCCTATTCCCACCCTCAGACTCCAGGATGTTTCCACCCCCTGAATCCCTGAGTCCTGGGCTCCTGGTACCCTCTCAGCTGGCGGATCCCGGATGCTGCACTGCTTAGGCCCGGCCCACGTGTCACCGCACGACCTCTCACCCGCCCGCCAGATACCTGATATTCCATGCTAGGCTCCTGCGGCACCGGCCACGCGCTCAACCGCCGGCTCACTGCGCCACGGGTCTTTGCACCGCGCGCAGAAACTGCTGCTAGGGACAGAGCCGCACGCAGGTGGCTCCCCGCCTGCGACATAGTCCCGTTGCCGAAAGCAGCGCGCTAGGCCAGGGCGGGAGATACTCCGCCCCGTCGCGCCCCGCCCTGCCCCGGTTTGCCCCGCCCCTCTTCGGCGCGCCCCCCGCTCTACGCCAATCAGCGTCACGCAAAGCTCTCTCCTGCACCAATAAGAATACCACACCTTCCGCCTGCGCCATCCTTATGAGGGGCATCCAGGGGGCCCACGTTTGTGAGGGGCAAGCTCCCGGGGCAGTCCTCTCCCTTGGACACCTACTCTTATCCTCACAAGGATCTGTCCGCACATCCCAAAATAGCTAGTCTCTGGCTGGGTGCTGTGGCTCAACCTGTAATTCTAGCACTTTGGGAGGCTGAGGCGGGTGGGTTCCTTGAGCTCAGGAGTTGAAGACTGAGTGAGACCCCACCTCTACTAAAAATAGAAAAACTGGCTGGATGTGGTGGGGCTCGCCTGTAGTCCCAGCTACTCTGGAGGCTGAGGCAAGAGGACCGCTTGAGCCCAAGAGTTTGAAGTTGCCGTGAGCTCTGACGCCAGAGCATTCTGCCCAGGGTGACTGAGTTGCTGTCTCAAAAAAAAAAAAAAAAAAAGAGAGAGCCGGGCGCGAATTTCTTTTCTGTAATCCCAGCACTTGGTAGGCCAAGGCAGGTGGATTGCCTCAGCTCACAGATTCAAGAGCAGCCTGAGCTAGAGCGAGACCGGAAGTTGTGGTGGGCGCCTGTACTCCCAGCTGCTTGGAAGACTGAGGCAAGAGAATCGCTTGAGCCCAAGAGTTGAAGGTTGCTGTGAGCTATGACACCAGAGCACTCTACCAAGGGTGACAAAGTGAGACTCTGTCTCAAAAAAAAAAAAAGAAAAAAAAATGTACAAAAATGTATATAGCAAAAAGCCTCACTCCCTGGGAGTCCAAGTCCCAAAATCCTAATTTCCTCCCACAAAGCTATCGAAGTGACTAGTTTCTTGTGATCTTTCTAGAAATATTTTCTGTATTTATAAGCAAATATAAATACATGTTAATTCCCTTTTATACTCACAGCAGCAAGTCTATGTTAGACATTTTCTTTCTTTTTTTTTTTTTTTTTGAGATGGAGTCTCACTATGTCGTGCTCAGTAGAGTGCCGTAGTATCACAGCTCACAGCAACCTCAAACTATTGGGCTTAAGCCATTCTCTTGCCTCAGCCTCCCAAGTAGGTGGGACTACAGGCACCCGCCACAACACCCAGCTATTTTTTTGCAGTTGTTGTTTAGCTTGTCCAGGCCAGGTTTGAACCTGCCACCCCAGATGTACGTGGCTGGCACCCTTAACCACTGAACTATGGGTGCCAAGCCATATGTTGGACATTCTCCACATGCCTTTATATTGAGGACCCTATTCGGGACTATGCTGGCATGTGAGAACCATCCCACTGGCTTGCTTCTGGGGGCATTGTCAAATTTTTTTGTTTGTTTTTTGAGGTGGGGTCTCTACTTGTTGCCTCGGCCAGAGTGCAGTGGCATCTTCATAGCTCACTGCAGCCTCTAACTTCTGGGCTCAAGAGATCCTCTTGCCTCAGCCTCCCAAGTAGCTGGAAATACAGGCATATGACACTACATCCAATTAATTTTTTAAATTTTTGTAGAGACAGCATCTTGCTATGTTGCCCAGGCTGGTCTTGAATCCCTGGCCTCGAGTGATCCTCCCACCTTGGCCTCCCAAAGTGTTAGAATTATAGGCATGAGCCACTGCACCTGGCTTGATTTTGTTTTTGACGCTGTGCAGTGGTGTAGTAGTGCTCTGTGGCAGGGAAGTACTACTACGTGTTAGGCCAGTTTCCTGCTGATGAGCCTTAAAGTTGTTTCCAATATTTTCCCTTCATAAACAATGCTGCAATGAGTAACATTTTACCCTTATCATTTCTTCCATGTGTAAGCATATCTGATAAATTCCAAGAAGTGCAATGCTAAGGTCAAAGTGATCTTCACATAACATTTTTGTAGGTATTGCCACATTGTCCTCCTAAGAGGTGGTACCAGTTTCCCCCACTCCAGAAGGGCATAAGCCAACATTTCCTCATGTACTCACCAACACCGACTGTGAGCCCGCTTTGACCCTTGCCAGTCAGATGGGTGTAAAAATGGATTCTTAGGGTAGTTATTATTTGCATTTGTTTTATTGTGGAGGAGGCTGAGTACTTTCTCATGTTTAAAAGCCATCTGTGTTTCCGTTACAGCCCACTCACCTCCTTTGTAGAAATATTTTTTTACTTTTTTTTTTTTTTTTAAGTATTTATTTATTTTTTGTGTGTGGTTTTTGGCTGGGGCTGGGTTTGAACCCACCACCTCTGGCAAATGGGACCAGTGCCCTTCCCCTTTGAGCTACAGGCGCCGCCATATTTTTTTACTTGAAAAGACACAGATATTCATAGAAGGAAATAGAGGAAATAAAGAAAATCAAGGACACCTTCCTCACACACCTGGACAGGAACTGCTGGTGGCCTTCTGGTAACATCATTAAAACATTCTGTTCTCCCTCTCTGGGAAGAACAATAGAAACAAAGGTGTTGTCTAGAGAAGGAAGAAAACAAGGGTAACCACACACGGGCCAGCGTCCAGCCACGTCAGCAGATGTGCAGGTGTATGTGAAGGGTGAGCCAGGTGCCAGGCAGGAGGAAGCCAAGGGACTCTCCTTTAACCCCCACCCTCCCAAAAAGGAAATATGACATTCATTCACTTGTTCATTGGGTGAGAATTTGTCTCTGTGCCAGACCCTGGGAACAGAAGACAATATTCTGTTCACAGAACACCCCATCCAGGGACAAGAGGACACTCAAGAAGGAAATTCACAAAGGAATATACATATTTGCAAACCCCAATCGGGGGTCCCTCATTAGAAGGAGGTGGAGGTGTAGTCCGAGGCCCAAGGAGGGACAGAGACAGCGGGTCAGTGAAGGCACCATGTTGATGGTTTTTCTAAACTCAGATCTTCCTGAGTTCTGCCCCATCTCCTGCCCTTCATGCCCTCATAGTTACTGAAAGCCCACAAGGCCACTGTGGCCCAGTGTCTGCCCACTTCCTGACTCATCCACCCTTGCCAACTGGCAAGTACTTTAAGAGCTAGCCTTGGCCTCTCTCACCTCCAAGTTTTGCCTGAACCAACCTCCCTTATGTTTGTCTTTTTTCCTTTTTGAGGTGAGCTGGATTTTGTTAGCATATATATTAAGTAAGCATATATTTGTTAGCATATACATTAAGTAAGCATTTATCCCAGTGTTTGGCATCATCTACAATCTCATGAAAATTGTGTGAATTAAAGACTATCTGCACTTTACAGGTGGAGAAATGAAGGCTCCCAGAGGTTAAGCAACTCATTCAGGGTGACGCTCCTGGTAAGTGGCAGAGCCAAGACTCAAACCCAGATTTTCTGACTGTGGCTCCTCACTGCCACCTGTCTGATTGTCCTGGCCCTCTCTGATGTCAATGTGCTATGTGATGCTCTAAAAGTAATTTTCCATCTCTGATCCAGTTTGACCCTCGGTCTCCTCCTTGGCAGGATGAGGACTGACAGGACTCTATCCCAGTGTCTACTCTCTGGGATTTTCAAGGGGAGTCTTAATGAGGACAAGTCTCCAAAAGCTACCAAGACCACATCCCCACCCCTGGAAAGCCCGGATGAGAGCAGCCCAGCTGCTCCTTCCCCACCAACACCCAGGGTTCTGTAGGGACCAGGGAGATTGGCTGGTTTGTGCAGAAGCCTACCATTCAGAAGTGGGAGTGCAGGGTTCTGACCCTCTGATATAGAGAAATACTCCCCCACCTCCAAATATCTACCAGGTATTTATATCCAGTAACCAGGCTCTGGCCTAGGCCAGCTAAACAACAATGACAACTGCAACTTTTATGCCCCAACTCCATCTTGCTAAGGGCTTTTAACACTCCTTCTTTAAGATAGAAAGCTCAGCTAAAAGAGTTACTAATAACTGCAAAACCCTGGCTTCCCCTTGTAAGGACTCCCCTTACCAGGTATTGGCTTTTGTGAAATTCGGCTTGCAGTAAAGATTTCCCCCCTCTCCTACCAAAAGTCCCTTGTAAAAGGTTTCCACCCCTGCTTCTAGGGGTCGAGAGATTTTGAAGTGTGAGCCTGCTCTGGGCCCCGGCTGATCAGTAAAGTATCCTTGCTTAATTAAATATCCTTGCTGGCATTTCTCTATTCCACTTGCTTTGGGTGTAACATTTGGAGGCCCCAGAGAGATTTGCCAGCCGGAGGGTCAGCCTCCCTTTGTAGCCCTCTGGAAAGGACAAGAATTATAGGGGAGGTGCCCCCTGGGACATTCCAAGGCCCCATGATTCCCTGAACTCCTCCTGAGGGCTTCAGAGGGACTCCTTCCAACTCCTTACCCAAATTCAGATCCTCCAACTTACTCTCGAGAGGTAAATTGTCTGTGGTGTTTGAGTCTGTCGTGTCTGTTTGAAATTGTTTTTTGGGTCCTTAGGGACCTCCAAGGGGGGACCGCTGGACAGGACCCTCAGGGGTCGGCCCTGTCCTGTCAGAGACACTAGGATGCTAGTGCCATCTGGATGCCAGTGCTTTGGTCTTTTGACCTCAGGGAAGTTTGGACGCAGAGGCACAGGTGAAAAAGCAGACTCAGGGGTTTGCCCTGAAGACAGGCCTGTAAACCTGTAAAACAGGAGCCTCAGGGAACCTGGCCTGTCTGTTAAGGTAGGAGCCTCAGGGGAGTCTGGCCTGTCAGGACTTTCAGATGTGTGTGTCAGTAGTGTGACCCATCCCTAGAAACACTCGGACACTGGTGGAGAGCCTTGGCCTCACATATGCATTTGAGTTTGTTTCTTTTGTTTGAAATTTTCTGTGGTGTTTGTTTGAGGGACCTTCGAGGGAAGGCCATTGGACAGGACCCTCAGGGGAGCCTGGTCTGTCAGCTTTGGTCTTTTGGCCTTGGGAAGAGGCACAGGTGAAAGGGGTAGTCCATAAAGCTGTAAGACCTGGCCTGTCAGTAAAGGCAGGAGTCTTGGGAGCCTCAGCCTCAGATGCACGCTTTATATTTGTATACATGTTTATTTATAGTAACCTTTGTTTCTTGGGAATTGGTGATGTGTCTATTTTTATTTATTCGTCAAATCATGTGAACTCAACAAAGTAAGTCTTTAACACTTCTACCGTGTATGCTGAAGAATTCTACAGCTGACTTTTCAGATGACTACGGAACTTGGTTCTCCAAGAACCGACTCTAAGTCCTCTGTGAAGTTGAGTGGCCAAGCCTTAATGTAGGGTGGCTGTCAACAGGCTCCCTAGACCCGGTCTTGGTGACCACAGTACACCAAGTGGTCATGGGAAAATCAGGTCATGCAGACCAATTCCACTATACCCCCCAGTATTTGATTTTGGTCCATAATCTCCCTCCCTGGTTGCGAGCATACACTGTGAAATCTCATTCTGCAGTCCTTCTCGCCTGTCCCCAACCCTGAAAGGGTCACAGACCCCACCAGTCCTTGCCCCATAAGGGGAAAAGGATTTGCCTCCTCCTTACAATGTAAAAGGGCTATCTTCTCCCACAGTCTCCTCAACAGGAGAAACTCCCTCAGTGCCCCTGTTGGAGCCTTCCCCCTCCCCAAGTCTCACCCCCAGTGTCTCACCTCTGCTCTCAGTCTCTGAACCCTGAGTCTAATGGAAAAGCCCAGATCCTCCCCCTTTCTTGTCTATGTCCCTTTTTCAACTTCTGATTTGTACAATTATACATTTGTACAAACCCACCCTATTCAAAGGAGCCCCAGGTTCTTATTTCCTTGATTGAATCCATTTTCCAGACTCACCGTCCCACTTGGAATGATTGCCAACAACTTCTTTTTTTTCTTCTTTTTTTTTCAGTTTTTGGCTAGGGCTGAGTTTGAACCCGCCAACTCCAGCATATGGGGCAGGCGCCCTACCCCTTTGAGCCACAGGCGCTGCCCTCCAACAACTTCTTTTGGCACTCCTCACCTCTGAGGAGCAGAACAGGGTTCAAACCAAAGCAAGAAAAACCTTCCTGGCCAGTTTTGGGGATACAGGGGAGGAATGGCAAAGAGAGTTTAACAGAGCTTTTCTGGCAGAACAGCAGGATTGGAACCCCAATACCTTAGCAGGATCCCAGGCTCTAGAAGCTTTTTACTGGTCTCTTTTAATTGGCCTACAGGCAGTAACCCGAAAACCTGTAAATTTATCAAAAACAGCTGAGGTGGTCCAGGGCCCAAAGGAGTCACCCGGGGCATATTTGGAGTGACTCAGAGTCCTTCCGAATCTACACCCTGTTTGATCCCTTGGCTCCAGAAAATGCCAAGACAGTGAACTTAGCCTTTATCTCTCAGTCAGCCCCAGATATCAGGAAGAAATTACAGAAGCTGGAAGAATTTGCTGGGATGAATATTACCCAGCGTCTAGAAATTGCCCCAAAAGTTTATGATCATAGAGATGTTGAAACACAAAAGCACAAAACTTCTGAGGCAGAGAAAACCACACGCAGACAAGCTAAGATTATTGTGGCAGCATTGCAAGCAGTACAAGGAACTAAGTTTGAGTCAGGGACAGGAGAAAACCAAAGACTCCCTTGCTCAAGCTGATTGAAGCTAGAAAGAGACCAGTGTGCCTACTGCAAACAGAGAGGCCATTGGAGAAGTGAATGCCCGAAGCTTGGTGCTGACTGTAAGCCCGTATGGAAGATCTTGAAAGAAGCAGCAACTTGGATTGAAGGGGCTGGGGCTCTCTTCCTTTAGGCCCCCAAGAGCCCATGGTCCAAGCTAAAGTGGGGGGCCACTAAATTAAATTCCTGGTGGACACGGGGGTGGGGTGGGGTGGAGTGGTCTGTTTTACAGGAGCCAATGGGAGCTTTACCTGATGAGAAGATCCCCATCCAAGGAGCCACTGGGACCACCCAGATGTGTCCATTCACTTGACATTGAACGCAAGTGACCCATATGTTTCTGGTAATCCCAGATTGCCCTAACCCCCTCATGGGCAAAGACCTGCTCCAGAAATTCTGGGCCACTATTTCATTCTCCCCAGAGGGAAGTGACATTGTATTAGACCCAGGGCCCACCCCAATGCCTGAGTCCCCTGTCTACCAATTACATTTGTCCACTCCTTTATTGGGAGAGTACCTCCTCCTAAATACTGACGGAAACATGGCTGAAGCAGAAACCACAGTCCTGGCACTTTTAGCACAGCTACAACCAGACTTTCCTGGAGTATGGGCAGAATTCAACCCCCCTGCACTGGCTGTCCATCATCCTATAACAAAACGGCAAGTCTGGGAATTCCTGGGGGGGCAGGCTACTGCTGTTTATGGATCTGCGGTTTTGCTGAAATCACAAAGCCCTTGTATGCTGCCATTGCTGGTGATGGGCCCCTCCTGTGGACAAACCAAGAGGATCAGGTAGTTAAAGCTCTAAAGCAGACCCTTGTAACAGCCCCAGCCTTTGCTTTACTGGACATCACTAAGCCATTCCACCTGTTTGTGCATGAAACCAGAGGCATTGCCAAAGGAGTGTTAACGCAGGCTCTCAGACCATGGAAATGGCCAGCGGCTAGTCTAAGTGCCTTGACCCAGTAGCTGCTAGGTGGCTGGGCTACTTATAAGCCGTTGCAGCCACAGCCCTGCTGATGTGGGAGGTAGACAAATTGACTCTCGGACAGGACTTGATTTTGACAGCCCCTCACGCAGTAGAGACTTTCCTTCAAGGGATTACAGGTCACTGGATGCTAAATGCTGCACTCTCTCAATGCCAGAGCCTACTGCTTGATCAGTCACAATGGAAGTTCACCGAGACGCAAAATCTGAATGAGATTATTTCTAGATACGGGCTACCTCTCTCAATTGGCTCAATTAATGGGCCAGCTTTCGTTTCTACTTTGACCCAAGCAATTAGTAAAGCCCTAGGTATACAGTGGAACCCCCATTATGCCTACCAGACCCAAAGCTTGAGACAAGTAGAAAGAATGAACCAGATCCTAAAAGAGACTTTAATCAAACTTATTAATGAGACCGGTGGAAAGTAGACACAGCTCCTGCCCTTAGTAACTCTCAGAGTAAGGTGTACTCAGTATGGAGCAGGGTTTAGTCCTTATGAAATCATGTATAGAAGACCTCCCCTTCTGCTCCCCCGTGTACCCTCAAGAGATGTAACTAACCACACTCTTTTAAAGTATCTCTAGTCCCTCTCCCAGATCCACAGGGACATCCACCTGCAGACTTGAGATACTTACTGGGACCCCAGTGTATGCCTAGAGTCTAAGCTACTCAAGGAGATGAAGCAGGATCAGAGTGAACATGTAACAGAACCTCAAGCCCTTTGCACAAGCTGTTCCTTGCCTTGCCAAAAGTTCACATGACCAACTCCTGCTTGTTCCAGGACTATGCTCAGATGTTACCCTCTTGCCACATTGTTTTCACCATCCACCCTTTTGTAGTTTTTGCAGTTTGAACTAAGTGATTGTGTTATCATTTCAAAATAAATACTTTTTAGAAAACGAATGTTATGAATCATAATATAAAGAGACTGTCAAAGGCACAAACCTGTTAATGAGACAATATGAACAGTGAGATGTCATTTTGTTAAAATAAATATTTATTATTTGTTTATTTACTCTGTTGCCCTAAGTAGAGTACATCCTAGCTCATGGCAACCTCAAACTCTTTGGCTTAAGCAATCCTCTTGCCTCAGCCTCCTGAGTAGCTGGGACTATAGGTGCCCGCCATGATGGCCAGCTAGTTGTTGTTTTTTTTGTTTTTGTTTTTTTTTTTTGAGACAGAGTCTCACTATGTTGCGCTTGGTAGAGTGCCATGGTGTCACAGCTCACAGCAGCCTCAAACTCTTGGGCTTAAGTGATTCTCTTGCCTCAGCCTCCCAAGTAGCTGGGACTCCAGGCACCTGCCACAGTGCCTGACTTTTTTTGTTTGTAGTTGTCATTGTTGTTTAGCAGGACCGGGTTATGTTCAAACCTGCTAGTCCCAGTGTATGTGGCTGGCACCCTAACCACTGAACATGGGTGCTGAGCTGGGCTTAAGAGATTCTTTTGCTTCAGCCTCCCGAGTAGCTGGTACTATAGGCACCTGCCACAACAGCTGGCTATTTTTAAAAACAGGGTCTCACTGTTGCTGCAACAAAAAATAGCCAGGTGTTAGGCAGGTGCCTGTAGTCCCAGCTACTGGGAGGCTGAGGCAAGAGGATCGCTTAAGGGCGGTACCTGTGGCTCAAAGGAGTAGGGTGCTGGCCCCATATGCCGGAGGTGGCGGGTTCAAGCCCAGCCCCAGCCAAAAACTGCAAAAAAAAAAAAAAAAAAAAAAAGGATCGCTTAAGCCCAAGAGTCTGAGGTTGCTGTGAGCTGAGACAGCATGGCACTCCATGGATGGTGACAAAGTGACACTCTGTCTTGAAAAAAAAATCACATTTAGAATCCGAGAATATTGGGAGGCTCAAGCAATCCACCCACCTCCCAGAGTACTAGAATTACAGGCATGAGCCACCCCCCCGGCCTATTTTATTTAATTTTATTATTTATTTACATATTTATTTATTTAGAGACAGAATCTCACTCTGTTGCCAAGACTAGCCTAGCTCATAACAACCTCAAACTTCTGGGTTCAAGGGATCCTCTTGCCTCAGTTCCAAATAGCTGGGACTATAGGTACCTACAATGACACCCAGCTAATTTTTCTTGCTCTTGCTCAGGCTGTTTTCACTCTTTCTCAGGCTGTCCTCAAACTCCTGAGCTCAAGGGATCCTCCTGCCTCAGCCTCCCAGAGTGCTAAGATTACAGATATGAGCCACTGCACCCAATCCCCCCCGACTTTTTTTTGAGATGCAGCGGCATCATCATAGCTCACTGAAACCTGGAATTCCTGGGCTCAGGCAATCTTCCTGCCTCAGCTGGGACCACAGGCATACACCACCATGCCCAATTATTAAATATTTTTTTATTTCTTATAGAGATATGAGAGATGTGGTCTTTCCCAGGCTAATGTTTCCTGGCCTCAAGTGATCCTCCTTCCTCAGCCTCCCAATATTCTCGGATTCTAAATGTGATTTTTTTTTCAAGACAGAGTCTCACTTTGTCACCGTCAGTGGAGTGCCATGATGTCTCAGCTCATAGCAACCTCAGACTCTTGGGCTTAAGTGATCCTCTTGCCTCAGCCTCCCAGTAGCTGGACTACAGGCACCCGCCACAACACCTGGCTATTTTTGGTTGCAGTTGTCCTTGTTGTTTAGCAGGCCCCGGGCCAGGTTGGAACCCGCCGGCCTTGCTGCATGTAGCCAGAGCCAAAACTACTGAGCTACTGGTGCCGAGGCAGCTTGTCTTACATACTAGTTAACGTGAATTCTTTCTAGACAACAGCACTATACTAAGATCTTTATGTGATTCTTGTCTCATTAATCCTCATGTCTCCCTATGAGGAAGTATCTGTTCTGAGACCCTTTCTCAGAGGAGACAACAGAGGCCTATTGGGAGGGAGAAGTGGCTTAGTCACCACTCCAGGCCCCAAGCCACTCCTGGGCCCTGTCCCCACCTGGCCTGTGCCCTGTGAGGTGACTGAGATCAGTTATTGGGACCCTGGCCTTGAGCTAGCTTGGAAAGAGTCCCCACAGCTGGCAAGGAGCCCTATGAAATGCTATCACCCGCTAGCCCCTGGGGATGTCCCCCTAATTGTCTCTCCCCCAGTGTGGGGAGACAGAGGCCTCTCTCCAAAATTAACCTGCCAGGTGTCTCTGGACAAATAACCTCATCTCTCTTGGGTCTTCTAGTCTCTAATGTGAAGGGGCCTAGATGACCTCAAAGGGGTCACTCTTCCCTAATCCTGGCCATCTGGGGATCCTTCTCTACTGTTTAGGAAAAGGTTCTGTCTGTTCCAGGGGTCTGGGGTGCTGAAGGAGCTATGTCTTTGCATTGCTCTGTAGTCCCCATCTCACAGAGGAGGAAACAGAGGCCTGGGGAGGCCAAGGCACTTGCCTGGTGTGCCATCAGGGTGTGAGTCCAGATCTCCCTGGACCCTGCAGCCTAGCCCAGGGCTCTGGACCTGCGGCTTCCCTCTGTGCCCCGCCCCCCAGCAAGGCGGAAGGTCCAGGGGCTGGCTGGCCTCCCCTCACTGAACCCCGTTTCCTGTCTATAAAGCAAGGTCACAGTGGTCCCCAACTCAGAGTGCTGCAAAGAGGCTGAACGAGAAGGCATTGGACCCAGAGCTCCCACACTAGAGCTGAGTGCAGACATCTCCAAACTGCTAAGTCCTGACGTCCTCCTCCCCTTACCTTTCAGAGCTAAGAGATGCAGGTAATAGTGGCCCTGCCTCCTGGGGCACAGGGCTCAGCCCCTATAAAGACCCCTCCTTCAGGATTTCCCCAAATCATACAGAGTGAGGGTGAAGCAGTGCAACCTTAGAGTCCCTGAAGCCCTCCCACGTCTGGAGCAAGGTTCATGGATGACAAAGCCCCTCCTGTGTCCCTCCAAAGTGTGGGGCTATTGTCATTGCTGATGACCTTTGAGTCCTTGAAGGATATTTATACCCATTGCACAAAAGAAACTAAGGCTTAGACAAGGCCACCTGCCTCAGGTCACCAAGTTCTCCTACCTGGAAAGAGCCCGTTTTAGCTGTGAAAGGTCGCGCGTGTGGGCCCTGCTGCTCCATGGCTGCTTCCCACCACAACTGCTCAGCCATTGACCAGGAGGTAGACAGGGACCTGGCACCTTTCATCTCTCAGTTTCCCGATCCCTCCCTGGGCAGGGCACAAAGTGACGCACACATGCACAGTTTTGGACACTTCTGTCAAGCCGGCTTTGCCCCAGAGTCAGCTGGGCCGCCCTCCTGTCTGGCCAGGCCAGGGGCCAGAGGGGGCAGCCTGAGCTGGGAGAGTCCCAAGACCTCCCCCACGTGGACAGGCCTAGTTTTACCTGATAGGTTCCTGCCCCAATCCTGGGATCAGCCCAGGGAACTCTTGAGCCAGGGAGGCTTCCAGAGTTTGGGACTCAATCTCCCCACAAGTTAAATAACAACTAGGTGGAGGTTAAAGGTGAGCAGGCAGGATGGGAGGGGACAGGGAGGGAGTGTGTTCCGGAGACTTCCAGGCCTGGGAACTGGCTTTACCAGGCCTCCTTTCCAGCCCTCCTACCCTGTTAGGACTTGTTTTGCCCTTGTCCTGCCAGGCTGGGATCCTGGGAGTGGGGGCTGGACACAGGGCACCATATGGGCACAGGGTGCCCTTGACTGGAGTCCATATCTACTGGAGGAAGAGGCTTTGTTTCACCAAGCCACTTCCTCCAAAAGTCAGGATGCAGAACCCAGTCCCTGGCCTGCAGGTGGCATCAACAGCATGTCCCAAGCAGCCAGAGAAAGCCTTTCGAGTGTGTACCCTCTATTGGGTCATCTGGTCATTCATCTGTTCGCTGACTGATTCCACTGTATCTGAGACTCTCACATTCAGGCACTACCCTGGTGCTGGGAGTATGAACACACCCCCCAAGGCCCTGCCCTCTGGAAGCCTTTACTCTGAGCCACACTCTTCCTCCACATGGGGCACAGCACCCATGTGACACCAAGGCTGAGGCTGAAGCTACCCAGTCCCAGTTCCTCCGAGGGTGGACTTTGGTGAACAGGGTGGTGAGATGAGCTTGGAACCAGCAGCCCCAGATTTAGGGCCAGATTTGCTTGATTTAAATATGGTTCAAGGGCGGCACCTATAGCTCAGTTGGCAGGGTACTGGCCACATACACCAAGGGTGGCAGGTTCAAACCCTGCCCAGGCCAGCTGAAACAACAATGACGATTACAACAACAACAACAAAAATAGCCAGGCATTGTGGGGGACGCCTGTAGTCCCAGCTACTTGGGAGGCTGAGGCAAGAGAATCATTTAAGCCCAAGAGTTGGAGGTTGCTGTCAGCGATAGCTTTAGACTCTGTCTCAAAATATATATATACATGATTCAAGGTGGCTTTGCACCGTAGCTCAGTGGCTCAGGTGGCATCAGCCACATACACCAGGGCTGGTGGGTTCAAACTTGGTCCGGGCTTTGTAAACAATGACAACTGCAGCAAAAAAAAAAAAAAAAAAGCAAAAGCCAGGTGTTGTGGCAGGCGCCTGTAGTCTCAGCTACTTGGGAGGCTGAGGCAAGAGAATTACTTGAGCCCAGGAGTTTGAGGTTGCTGAGCGCTATGATGCCACAGCACTCTACCAAGGGCAACAAGCGAGACTGTCTCAAAAAATAAAATCAAACGTAATTTAATTGCATGAGTAAAAATATTAAGTAAGGCTGGGTGTGGTGGCTCACGCCTGTAATCCTAACACTCTGGGAGGCTGAGGTGGGTGGATTGCTTTAGCTCAAAAGTTCAAGACCAGCTGGCGCAAGAGTGAGACCCCGTCTCTAAAAAATAGCCAGGCATTGGCTCGGCGCCTGTGGATCAAGCAACTAAGGTGACAGCCTTATATACCTGAGCTGGCAGGTTCGAATCCAGCCCGGGCCCACCAAACAACGACAGCTGCAACCAATAAATAAATAAATAGCCGGGCATTGAGGCAGGAGACTGTGGTCCCAGCTACTTGGGAGGCGGAGGTAGGAGACTCACTTGAGCCCAGGAGTTGGAGGTTACTGTGAGCTGTGATGTCATAGCACTCTACCCATAGCGACAGCTTGAGGCTCTGTCTCAAAAAAGAAAAAAAAAAAAAATAGCCAGGCATTGTGGTGGGCATCCGAAGTCCCAGCGACTTGGAGGCTGAGGCAAGTGAATTGGTTGAGTCCAGGAGTTGGAGGTTGCTGTAAGCTATGACACCCCAACACCCTACCCAGGTGACAAAGTAAAACCCTGTCTCAAAAAACAAACAAACAAAAAAATATATATATACACACCCACACACACAAATAAAGTAAGGAAATAGGAGAAAGCACTAAGAAGCAGCATAAAAGACAGATCCAACCATTCTCCACAGAGCGCTGAAGGCTTCTGGCACTTTTGCGCACTTCACACCCATGGCCCCATTTCTCCTGGAATCTCTGATTCCAGGTCACCCTGACTGTCTCAGCTGCCCACTAATTACCCTCTTACTCCATTTTGTTTTTACAGAACTTACTCCATCAAACCAAACTGAACCTACAAGGATGTGAGTTCCACAGGGATAGTGTAGGTCACTGTTTTGTTCCCAGCTGTATTAAGTCTTGAACAGTCTGGTCCTTTGGAGACACACCCAGCAAATACATGTTGAAGAATAAAACCATCAAAGTTGTAGTGAGGATTCAATGAGATAAGAGACTACCATTGTGCAATTGCTTATGAGAAAGTTCTTTAAGTGGAATTGCTGGGCCAGAGAACAGGAACCTTTTGATCTTCAGAGAAAGCATTTGAACAACTAGGCTAGCCTATGAGTTTTACATCCGTTACCTATCGTTCAATACCTGTCCATTACCGTCAGAACACCTCACTGTGGCTTTAATTTGGATTTCATTACTAGTTGCAAGGGATTGAACAGGGTCCACCCCAAATTCAAGTCTTCCCAAAAGCTCAGCATGTGATCTTATTTTTTATTTTTTATTTTTTTTTACAGACAGAGTCTCACTTTATCGCCCTCAGTAGAGTGCTGTAGCATCACAGCTCACAGCAACCTCCAACTCCTGGACTTAAGTGATTCTCTTGCCTCAGCCTCCTATGTAGCTGGGACTACTGGTGCCCACGAAACACCCGGCTATTTTTTTTTTGCAGTTTGGCTGGGGCCCTGCCACCCTTGGTATATGGGGCCAGGGCCCTACCCACTGAGCCACAGGCACTGCCCTCAGCATGTGGTTTGTTTTTTTTTTTTTTAAAGAGATGAGATGAGGTCTCTGGTTTAGGCTGGTCTCCAACCTGTGAGCTCAGGTAATCCACCCACCTTGGCCTCCCAAGTGCTGAGATTACAGGCGTGAGCCACCACACCCGGCCCTCAGCATGTGATCTTACTTGAAGAGTCTTTACAGATTTGTAAGATTAGGTCATAGTGGGTCAGGGTGGACCCTAAATCCAAAGACTGGTGTACTCACAAGATAAACAGGCCTAGCAAGGTGGCTCACACCTATAATCCCATCACTGAGAGGCAGAGACAGGAGCATCCATTGCTTGAGGCCAGGAATTTGAGACCAGTCTGTTAAGACTGTCTCTACAAAGAAATGGAAAAATTAGCCCTGTGTAATTGTGCTCACCTGTAGTCCCAGCTATTCCAGAGGCTGAGGCAGGAGGATCGCTTGGGCCCAGGAGTTGGAGGTTGCAGTGAGCTATGATGACACCACTGCACTCCAGCCTGGGTGACAGAGCCAGACCCTGCCTCAAAAAAAAAAAAAAAAAAAACCAGACAGAATCCCAGAAAGAATGTCATATTTAGACAGAGACTGAAGTGATGCATAAACCAGTCAGGGGCTGCCAGCAGCTACCAGAAGATAGGAGACAAGGAACTGATGCTCCCTTACAACCTCCAGAAGGAACCAAACCTGCCACCTATAGATGTTGGACGTCTACCCTCCAGAATTGACAGAATAAATTTGTTGCTTTTATGCTAGCAAGGGCTGTGGCCATTTGTTGTGGTAATCCCAAGAAAATTAATATATACATTACCAAAAATTTCTCTTTACTTTCACTAGTCTTTTTTGTAAAGTTGTGATTTGGGTCAATTTCTAGGACAGTCCTGGGGAAAGGTTTCACCAACCTTTCTTCCTGGTCCCCCTTCAAGAGGTCTCTGCCAGTAACAGAATGCATTTACCTCAAACACACCTGTCCCCAACTTAAGGCTCATTGGATATGTGCTCAGAAATCCCAGCACCGAACCCTCACAACCCTACCTCCAGTTTTTGTTCTGCCCACCCCTCACCCCGCTCCAAGATACTGCCACCTCCCCAAACCTTACGATCCTCCAACTCCTCTGCCCACTTCCTGTCACCTGTCCTGTGCCCTCCTCTACCCAGAAGCTTGGGGCACTGTCAAATTAACAGATATAATTGTCATTCCTGTGATTGAACAGCCTTCTGTAGACCCGAGTCAAGTTTGAACGAACGTGTCTGTCAGCTGCAGTGGACTGACCACCCAGGTCACCACTGCAGATGACCTGAGACCCCTTCATTTGACACTGAGCAGAGGAATAAAGGGGCATCACAGAAAGTGTTCTGGAAGGAACCCACAAGGAAAAAAAAAATACAAAAAACCCTTTGCCATTATGTAAGGAAACATGAAATGGGACAAAAGGGTGAGTCAAGAGTTCCAGAGACTTGAGAAATCAAATTCAGTCTGGCCCAACCTATCTGGCGCAGGGGTCCTCAAACTACAGCTCATGGGCCACATGCAGTGGTGTGATTATTATTTGTTCCTATTTTGTTTTTTTACTTCAAAATAAGATATGTACAGTGTCCACAGGAATTTGTTCAGTTTTTTTTTTTTTTAAACTATAGTCCGGCCCTCCAACCAGTGAACTGGTCCCCTGTTTAAAAAGTTTGAGGACCCCTGGTCTTATGGGGTAAGAGCAGGGGCTTGGGGTGGGGGGTGGAGAAGGTGGGCGCCCTCTGAATGTGGAACAGAACACACAGCCACTCACTGGGAAAAAAAGTCAACTTTTAATTGTAACTGACCTAACTGCATCCAGGAATGCCTCTGAACAACTAAACAAAACAAACACGATAAAATTCACCTAGTCAAGAAACTAGGAGTTTTTGCCACCCCCAAGGTTTCACAGCTT